>JACCGJ010021504.1:0-47727 GCA_013407085.1 Atriophallophorus winterbourni | reverse complement strand
TGGATCTCTGCTGAGTCTCTTGCGTTATTCGAACAGCGCCGCGAGTTAACAAGTGGTTTAGAGTATGAAGACGATCGGGAGTGTCTTAGACTCCTAATCAAAATGTCTGAGGTGTGACCGGGAGTATTGGTGGAGAGAACGGAGATGGAGAGAGCATTGGCTATGGGTAACATACGAACACTTTTCCAATTGATTAGTTTCTGAGGCCCTAAGCCAGAAGGTATGAGAGAAACCATCCTCAAAGTCGATAGATCGCGCACAATGAATCTCCATAGGTGTTTAGAAAGATGAAAAAACATTTCAGGCAGCAGTTTGTAATCATCAACCTTCTGCAGACACCGACACTTCCCAATTTGTTTTACAATGGTTAGTGTAGAGAGCCCCTCCCAGTGTCGAAAAAATACGGAGAATTCCAATCTCTACAACGACACAAGTTGCCGGACCTCGACAAGCTCCACCCGGGATTTTTCAAGGAAGAAGGTGACACAGTCGTAGCAAAATTGCTCCAACAGTTATCACTGTTTTAGATGGATGAGAGGGAACCTGCCTCCTGGGGTGAATCCCTGAAAATACCAGTCCATAATAGAGGAAACAAATATAGCAGCATTCGCGATATATATATATATATATATATATATAGTTGGTTATTGAAAGTCAATCGCACTTTTCCAGAGTTAAAGATCCTATAAACTATTTGTTCTAGCTTTCGAGTCAAATATGCACTGGAGGCGTCGTCTTTAAAATGAAGATATGAAAAATTGTTTGGTACTGTTGGCACGAGTATCTTTCTAGGCGTGGCGTACGTATCTTCTTCGATCAAGCATTTTGGATAACCATCTTTACTCAAGAAACTTTGTTACAGCGCTAAGTCTTGCGACTACTTAGTCTTTCATCTAGTCCAAGAGAAAATACGTATCGTGCGGTCGCATTATTTTGAGCTCCTGAATATCAAGATATATGTTCTTACACTTACACGTAATAATATATCTTATTATATTATATTATTATTATATATTATATCTTATATTATACCTTGTTGGACTCCCCTCGAAGTCAGCTTTCTGGATATACCACTCTCGTAGCGGTATTCGATAATACGAACAATTTCTCGTAATTTTCACACATTGGTTCTACGCGTGCAACCCTGTTAATACTCTTCAAGTCCTCAAAGGAATTAACGTCATCAGAAAGAGCTTATTCTTCGCCATCGAATGGTTATATATTCAACATCGTGCGATCAACTACCGAAGCGTATCGCTGGATTCAATTCTGATTTTGCTCTTATTAGTGAACACCGCTTTTTGTCGCGCTTGCGATATTCATCATCGATCGCTCAACAGAACCACTGCCTGTGCACACACCACTGAACAGCACTGCTCACAAGCCTGACCGGATGACCCGGAAAGGATACAAAGTGCACCTTGCTGCATGTGTACTGTTTGCCAAAAGTCGGTAAGTCCTAAGGCGAGGTCTGTCACGTGTTACGCTTGTTTGTTGAAAGTGCATGCAAAATGAGACAAATCGCTGATCTCGGATTTGGTATCGATTATTAATGGAGATAATTGTCCTGATGTTTTTTTATGTTTGTCTGGTTCGCAAGGCCAAACCAACACCGTCAGCTTCGGAGGTAAAAATCCCTGAGTATGATATTGAGACGCGTCTAAACGGACTGGAATCCAGTATACAAAAACTGAATGAACTGTTAAAAAACGTCATAAAAATTCACCATCGTTACCCGACTTAGAGGTTACTGCTAAAGAGCCGATAGAAAATCTATCATACTCGGACAGGCTAACATTTGCCCAGATAACCGAGCAGATGGTGATTAAAACGGGTAAGTGTTCGCCGGGATCAGTGACTCATCAACTGAACGGAAACGAGAAGGGACTGAGTAAAACCAGTTCTCAAAAGACCGACTCAAATTATAAACCAAAATCCGCGGGCATAAACCTTAGTGCAATATGTACCAACGTGACCGAGTCACGGGAAACGCCGTTCGAAGCTAAGCAAAAACATGACTTAGTTGAGTGGTATAAACTTTGTAGTCAGATTGGACTGGCCGCAGTTGTTCCCTCATCAAAAGATCGGCTGAACCGCCACCTGAATTCTCCTCTAAAAGATGATCCTCGCCTCTTAAGAATAACGCTGCAATCTGTGGAGGACTTGGAAAATGTACTCTTAAATGCTTATCTTCTTAGAGATGTTCGACAGTCTACATGTCGTATCCATGCAGATCTACCATGGTGGGAGCGAAAGTCATTGAATAAATCTCGAGAAGTAAATAATCCGAGAAGTATTCTATTTTTAGGCATTCCGGAAGATTCTGTTGACTACCTTCTCAAGAAAACGTTGAGCACGATCACAAACAGTGGAAATACCTAGCCGAAAGAATCGGTTTAAAAAAAGCCATACTAGTGGATGCTTTTAGGATATCTCGGTCTGCCAACTATAAATGGCAAGGCCCTAGCCCTTTAATGCTGACTGTCTTGACAACTCAAATGACCGATAATGTCAAACGCCATCAACGCCTAGTGATGCTGTTCAAACTGGACATCATGCGATATCTCCAAAAAGCTTGAGCATTCCGACTCTAACCGAGTCGACCTATTGATAACCTTTCATGATTTGAACACTACAAACTGTATAAGATGTTTATATACAAATGCGCAAAGCCTTTTGAATAAATTAGCGGAGTTAACCGAGATATGTTCGCACTACTCACCTGACATTATTGCCATCACAGAAACATGGTATTCTTCCCAATCGATCGAAACGGAGATATCCATTCCAAATATGAATTTGATAAGGAACGATCGAGAGAGAATTGGTGGCGGCGTTGCTCTTTATTATCATAATCGCTTCCAGTGCCGTCCAATAGACAACACAGAATTCACCATCGAGGATACAATTTGGTGTTCTTTAACGCTGATATTTGGTGAAGTTTGCATGATTGGTGTGGTCTACCGGTTTCCTTCATCTACGGAATCGTACAACGAACGGTTGATCAGAGTTCTTCAGCGCTTGACTCGCACTCAGCAAGCAATAATACTTATTATGATCGAGTTTAACCTACCCACCCTTTATCTCAAAGACGTTCACTCCCCACAAACGCTAGAATACCGATTTAGAGAGGTACTAGATTCAGTACCTTTATACAACCATGTTCACGAATGCACACGGATGAGAGGTTCTGACCGTCCATCCGTCTGGGATTTGGTGTTAACATCGGAAGAAAAATCTGTCGAAGCGATTGGATTCCAGGCTCCGGTGGGTCTTAGTGACCATTCAGTGCTTGTGTTCGACTATGTTTGCAGTAATCAGCAATCGCTTGCTCCGAATGGGGTAGTTCGCCGGGAAGATAAATTGGGTCTGAATAAATCGCTCGTGCAGATTCAGCATTGCCAGACGGACCACATAAGCCCTGACTCGCAATGGAACGAACTTATAGATTTTCTGAAACTGAAGATACACGAGAACTCGCAGATCGTTCAGAAAAGGTGCGTACATGAACTTCGTTTTGTTGTCCGCAGCAGAACAAAAAAGTGGATAGAACTGAAGCGAGCAGCGTGGGTTCAACATAAAGTCAACAATACTTCTACTTCTTGGCAACATTTCCGTATGTTACGTAACAAAGTGACTTCACTTATTCGAGAGGATAAGGAAACGCACCAATTGATGCTGCTGTCAAAAATGGAACGAAACCCTAAGATACTGTACAAAATAATGAACGTGAAAGCAAAAGTCAAACCAGGTATTTTTGCCGCGAATGCTCTCGCAATTTATTACTCTAATTGTTCGTGCCAAACGTTTTAGCGGAACGTTGTGAGAATTCAGCCGACTCAGGAATCCAGACATTTGGCGAAATTTTGATAAATCCAGAGATTGTCGTAAGTCAATTGCCCAAACTAAATGTATGAAAATCCCCAGGTGCGGATGGCATCACACCGGAGGTACTGAGGTTCTGCCATTGTCAGATATGTGAACCGCTTTTCATCCTGTTTAACCATTCGATGCTTAAGTGAGTGGTACCGAAAGATTGGAATTCCGGCGTGATAACACCTATCTTTAAAGGCGGCTGCCGATCTGACGCTGCAAATGATCGTCCCGTCACACTTTTACCTGTTATTGCTAAGGTCATGGAACGTATAGTCTCGAAAAGAATGGTTGCACACTTTAAATCGCTTTATTGCTAAGGTCATGGAACGTATAGTCTCGAAAAGAATGGTTGCACACTTTAAATCGCTTAATTTGTTTTCGCCAGCGCAGCATGGATTTCGATCTCATCGCTCTTGTATAACGAATCTTCTCATAGCGTTAGACGACTGGACGAAGGAATTGAATAGAATTTCTAGCATTTACGTCTGTTACTTAGACATTTCAATAGCTTTTACAGAGTCAATAACAATTTGCTTCTTCAAAAATGATGCGTCTAGGAATATGTGATCCACTCTTCTCATGGTTGTGCGACCATCTGTCAGATCGCCACGCCCGAGTTAAAGTAATCGGAGTGCTATCCAAAATGTTCAAAAGCAGCAGCGGAGTACCATAAGGATCCGTGCTAGGCCCGCTCCTCTTTCTAATATACATAAACGATTTAACCCCCATCATATCATCCAAAATGGTCCTGTTCGCGGATGATATGAAAATTTGGACGCAAATTAGTTCTGCAGAGCTGTGGTTGCAACTTTAAATCGCTTAATTGTTTTCGCCAGCGCAGCATGGATTTGATCTTTGTATAACGAATTTCCTCATAGAGTTAGACGAATGGACGAAGGAATTGAATAGAATTCTAGCATTTTACGTCGGTTACTTAGACATTCAATAGTTTTACGAGTCATAACAATTGATTCTTCAAAAATGAGCGTTAGGAATATGGTGATCACTTTATAATGGGGTGCGACTATCTGTCCGATCGCCACGCCGAGTTAAGTTAATCGGCGTGCATCCAAAATGGTCAAAAACCAGCGCGGTAGAACCATAAGGACCCGTTGCCAGGCCCGCTACTCTTTCTTATATACATAACGATTGAACCCGCATCCTTATCATCCAAATGTTCTGTTCGCGGATGAGATAAAATTTGGACGAAAATCGTTCTGCAGATGATTGGGGTGCACACTTTAAATCGCTTAATTGTTTTCGCCAGCGCAGCATGGATTTCGATCTCTTGTATACCGAATTCTTTCTCATAGCGTTAGACGACTGGACGAAGGAATTGAATAGAATTTCTAGCATTTACGTCTGTTACTTAGACATTTCAATAGCTTTTACAGAGTCAATAACAATTTGCTTCTTCAAAAATGATGCGTCTAGGAATATGTGATCCACTCTTCTCATGGTTGTGCGACCATCTGTCAGATCGCCACGCCCGAGTTAAAGTAATCGGAGTGCTATCCAAAATGTTCAAAAGCAGCAGCGGAGTACCATAAGGATCCGTGCTAGGCCCGCTCCTCTTTCTAATATACATAAACGATTTAACCCCCATCATATCATCTAAAATGGTCCTGTTCGCGGATGATATGAAAATTTGGACGCAAATTAGTTCTGCAGATGATTGTGAGAAACTACAAAGGGATTTTGACAACGTGTCAAATTGGGCGGCCATTAATGATATGACATTCAACGTACGGAAAAGTAAGATGCTCGAGCTTGGCAAGAATGTTCCTTGGACATATCGATTGGGAACTGAAAACTTGACATCGAGCTCGTTGGAAAAAGATCTTCGGGTATGGATTAGTGGAAACCTGAAGAGCACGGTGCACTGCCAGAATATATATCGACAGGCCAACAGATTGTTGGGTATCTTTCGAAGAATATTTGGAAGATTCTAGCTGGTAAGGTTACTAAGGATAATGTACGTCTACTTTCGACCTAAGATGGAGTATGCGGTAGAGGTCTGGGCTCCTGGGCTGTGAAAAGATATTGCTCTCTTTGATATAATCTATCACAGGGCAACAAAGTTAGTGATGGGTCCTCGCAATGTACTGCACACAGAATGATTGCGACGTCTGGGTCTATGCGACTTTACTCAAAGAAGGATACGACGCGATATTATTCTGACCTACAGAATTGTGTCTACCGAAGGACATCAACTAAAACACTTGCATGATGTGTGATGGGAGAGTGACACGCGGACATACATTATCCTTTTACGTCCCAAGTTCCCGTATTGTTTGTCGGCGCTATTTTTTGCCGTAAGTGCTATATTTTTTCGAATTCCCTACCCCAACGTGTGGTGGACTCTTCTTTCCTGGCAGTGTTTAAAACGAAATTGGACTTACATATGCAAAATAATATCATTTGTGAGCCTTACATTTGATATCCACTATTCCATTTATACTATTATATTTTTCACATTTTCATTCATACCGTAATCCTGTGGTGTTGTAAAGTATTGACTTTTTTAACCATAAATCCTTGAATCCTCTTGCTATTAAGCGTCCATTGTTTATGTTTTACCTTTTATACGTTCTTTGTAGAGGTTCATGTAAAATACCGCAAAAGATATCCTTTGTTCCGTGTATACTAATAACTGTTTGTTTTCTTACGGAAATGTGGGAAAGGTGTTAAGGATGTTTGAGTACGAATACGATTACAGAAATACTGGTACTAAAAATCAGCAGTTGCTTTAACAACTGAACTGTGGTTAAAGTTATAGTTTAAGATCATATGTTGACGGGGTTTGGTGGCTACAGTATTGTTGCTCATGGGATGTGTCACTATAATGCTGCCAATAAGAATAATTGAATTTGCACGTATGTTGCTTTCAATCCTTTGGTTGGGGTTCAATAATGGTCATTGATCATCATTACAGTCAATACAAAAACAACTCATTGAAAAAAACACCCGGGAACAGGTTTCAATCACTACTATTTGGAACAGCCGAGTAGTGCCGAGGTTACAAACTGACGCAAGATCAAATATTCTATTGACGCGAGCTATGCAATTTGATTGAATGCACAACACATGAACTGAACAAATCAACCAATCAAGGGGATCGTCTGCAGTGACGATCAGGTGATTTCGATGCCGATTCAACAGCCTTCCATAGCGCGGTGATATTCCCATTCCCGAAGCCCGTCGCTCCGGCGTGACGCTCGATCAATTCCATGAAAAAGCCGCTCGGTTGAAACAGCGATGAAGTGAAAATTTGAAGAATATATCTGACGGATTAAACGAAAGCATGGAACATTGAATTGTCGTTTTCAAATAAGGTTGGTAAAATGATTCAAGTTGTACAATAAATCTACATGAATCGGTTCAATACATGTAAATGATGGTCGAAATTCGATCACAACTCGGGGGCAGGGGTTAACAAATTAATGGTTCTAAACCGGGAAAATAAGTGCGACGATCTGATACCCTATCAAGTGCGTGAAATATGCGGCTTGTGCTAACGACACTGAATATAGGCATCGGTCCTATGGGCTTCAGTGGTTTGATGAGAAAACGTATATTCATGCGAGTGGGAAGATCATAAGACTATGAATTTCGTTCAGAAAAGTGTATGGTTAAGACACATCATAGATAGATGGCGTATGACATGATGGTGGGTTGCTTTGACCTGCAAAACGCACAATAGGAGAACGCACTTATATAAGGTTGCTGCTACAAGATTTACTAAACAAGAAAGTTCAATTCTGGATTAAGTATCAAAGTATCCAAAACGATCATATAACACCAAGACAATACATCGGTGTCTATTCCGTCTCACCCTCACAAAGATTCGTGCAAATTGCACGTATCAGCGAAGAATCGGATGCTACTGTTTGCAAAAACGCAGGCCGTCGTGCAAGGTGTACGATCAAACTGTTGGAAAAGATAATTCGCTTAGCTTGCGTAGTTGGTGTTAGACGTTCCACCATCAGCAAAACTTCTTTCGAAGCGTCTCGTAGTTGGAATTCTTGGGTTTTTTATACGGCTTGTCTGTCCGTTCACCATCCCTCCCGCGGATTGGTCGAGCTCATGTTATGTCTTCGATGTAAGCGATTTCTCATTGGTCAATATGTTGCAGTCAATGGGAGATGCTGGTTAATTGAATTTGTTGTTGAGTGCCACGCTTTCAGGAATTCTCGCGCCCGTCGGCAGTTTATTTGGCTAATAATTTCGTGCAGTCCCAGTCGAACTGACACACGCATTGGTCGATATGTATTGGGATTAGTTAATTCCGGTCATGTCTGCCTACGGCCAACTGATGTTAGTACGTACCGGCTTCGGGTGGAGGAAAAAGATCTGCAAGAAACAAAGCTTTTGTTCAGTGGATGTAAACTATCAGTAGAAATGTTCGCGATCAATCTGCTGCATTTACGAAAATGACGATTGACAATAGTGTCTCGAATGTCATCAGCGGAAACCCAACTCAGTCTTGAGATGAGCTTAATGCATCCACTGATCATCGTAAAATCCTTTTCCAAGAGGCCGGGAAAAATCACAGGAGATGCGAAAAGAAGGTGGGGAATGATGCAAGAAAAAACGAAAAGTTGAATGACATTTGGTGGAACGGAGAAAGAACGGAGACGTAGTGCGTAGAATGACAGTTGACGCACTTTTATGAATACCCTTGTAACATGTTCAGTCCAGCTAAGATTTCCAGATATTGTAACACCAAGATACTTAAAGCTGCAACATCTGTCGAACACCGAGCCGTTAAGAGAAACGCGAGGAATTTCTTGATGAAGGGCTAAACGACGCTGTCCAATCATGTTGGAAAATACAATTTCGCTGCATTTAGAAGGATTCAACGATAAACCAATCGTGGAGGACCATTGACCAATGTACGTTACCATTGATTCTAAGGCATGTTGCTCGATCCGACGATTTTGATTTACTGCAATGGCAACATCATCAGCGTATTTGAGGGTAAGTGCAGAGAGGTCAGAGGGAAGATCAGAAATATAAAGGGAAAATAGAAATGGGGACAATATTGCACCTTGAAGGACACCACGGGGAATAGCTATTTCACGGGAGGTTTGGCCGTTCGCGACTGTGTATTGGATAGGACCCTCAAAATAAGATGCCAGCCAATGAAGAATATTCGCAGTGACGCCATGATCTGATAGTTTTTGAAGTAAGGAGTTTCTTAGAACACTGTTAAAGGCATTTGTGGAATCCAAAATCAAGTTTGTACATCGACGGCATCGACAGTTGAACGAATTTTCCAGTACGCGAACTGATGAGCATCATGCACCTGACAGCTGGACACGAGTCGCCGTAAAACAATTTTCTCAAGTACCTTAAGCAACTGCGACGTGCACGCGATAGGACGGTATTTACCAGGATATTTCTTTGGAATCGGGCTAATGCAGACAGATTTCCAGCAATCAGGCATAATTGCTCTTTCCATGCAACGATTAAAAATGGATGTGATGGGGGATGATAGCACTCCAGCACATTCTTTTAGTACAGTGGGCGAGAGTTTATCAGGTCCTGCAGCCTTAAAACGTGAGACAGCCGAAAGTGCACAAAAGACCTCGGGTGCGTTGATGAAAGGTGAATCGGAAAAGGAGGATGGGGGCAAAATAAAGTTCTCTTCACAGTCATTATCAGTAATTTGGTGCACGAACGATTCGTTCAAGGAATTAATATCAAAAATAGGTGGGGATTTCCTGTTGTTCTTTCCACAAATTTGTTTAAGCGCACGCCATAGGTGACGACTGTCTTTCGTTCCAAGAAGTGTGTTCGTGTACAGCTTTTCAAGACGTCGAATTTCGAGCTTGATTGACTGGGAAAGCAACGCAACAGTTTTACGATCATGTGTTTTGAAGGCTTTCTCTTTGACTCTCCTAAGGCGTTTTAGGTGGACAGAGGAAAAACGGTGAGGACTCACAAATATAGTTTCTTTAGGACAACAGATTTCAAAGCAAAAGTTAAGATAGGATGTCACAACATCACATTCGACGGAGACATCATCTTCATGAAAAATGTTGAAATCAGTGGTAGAAAGCATGTCCCTGAGAGTTGAAATATTGTCATGCTGACAAGCTCTGGAAGTCACCTTTTTGCCATTACTGCGTGTGAGGTGTCTATGTCCAGTGCGACCATAAATTTTTGGGAGAAGTTTGATAATGCAATGGTCAGAATTACCAATTGGAGCAAACTTGCGGGCGAGGAACAGATGAGGTGCATTTGTTAGGGCAAAGTCCAAAAATGCGTCAGCTCGAGTTGAGAAATGAACAACATTTTTGAGCGACAATAGGGAAAACATAGATACATTGCAGTCATTGAGGTCGCCAGCTAAGAGAATCAAAGAATTTTGAAAAGGAGCAAGTTTTATAAGAAGTTCATCAATGAATGCATTAAAAACTTTAGATTGACAATTTGGGATAACATAAGTATTTATCGAAATAAGGGATTTAAAATTAGAAAGATATCGGGGTTTACATTCGACAGCCAGGCAGGATATTTCAACCTTGTCAAAAGTAAAAATCTGTTTGCAGCATGAGCACCAGTCGTTTCGAATATATGTGATAACACCGCCACCACGATTCCTCAAGGGACAGGTTCGGTCAAGACGAAAACAGTTGAATCCTTCAATGGAGAGCAACTCATTTTCTATTGTCGAGTGAAGCCAGGTTTCTTGGAACATGGCAATGCCGGTAAACTTTGAAATTTTAGAAGTAAGCAGTTGAGAAATTTCACCATACTTGGACCACAGCGAACGAACATTTGATGATAAAATACAAGGTATAGGCATTCTAGATAAGTCATGACGTCGACGAAGAGCGACTTGCCAGCCAGCACGATGTTTCCTTTTCTTTTTCAATGCTTGCTTTAATATATTATCTAGTTTTTCCCGGAAAGCATAGCCAAAGTTTTTTATATCAGAATTCTCACTGGAAAACACGACATCACGTAATTGTTTTAAGCTGTGCGCGTTAAAAATCGTCCTTTGTTGATATGACAAATTGAGAAAAATGACGAAAAATAATGTTGAGAAAATTGATCGTTTGTGCACGGCCGATTTGAAGGCCCCGCCTTTCTTAATTTGTCATGTTTTCATATCAACAAAGGACGATTTTTAACGCGCACAGCTTAAAACAATTACGTGATGTCGTGTTTTCCAGTGAGAATTCTGATATAAAAAACTTTGGCTAGGCTATTCGGAAAAAACTGGATAATATATTGAAGCAAGCATTGAAAAAGAAAAGGAAACATCGTGCTGGCTGGCAAGTCGCTCTTCGTCGACGTCATGACTTATCTAGAATGCCTATACCTTGTATTTTATCATCAAATGTTCGTTCGCTGTGGTCCAAGTATGGTGAAATTTCTCAACTGCTTACTTCTAAAATTTCAAAGTTTACCGGCATTGCCATGTTCCAAGAAACCTGGCTTCACTCGACAATAGAAAATGAGTTGCTCTCCATTGAAGGATTCAACTGTTTTCGTCTTGACCGAACCTGTCCCTTGAGGAATCGTGGTGGCGGTGTTATCACATATATTCGAAACGACTGGTGCTAATGCTGCAAACAGATTTTTACTTTTGACAAGGTTGAAAGATCCTGCCTGGCTGTCGAATGTAAATCCCGACATCTTTCTAATTTTCAATCCCTTATTTTGATAAATACTTATGTTATCCCCAATCGTCAATCTAACGTTTTTAATGCATTCATTGATGCACTTCTAATGAAACTTGCTCCTTTTCAAAATTCTTTGATTCTTTTAGCTGGCGACCTCAATGACTGCAATGTATCTATGTTTTCCCTATTGTCGCTCAAAATTGTTGTTCATTTCTCAACTCGAGCTGACGCATTTTTGGACTTTGCCCTAACAAATGCACCTCATCTGTTCCTCGCCCGCAAGTTAGCTCCAATTGGTCATTCTGACAATTGCATTATCAAACTTCTCCCAAAAATTTATGGAAGCACTGGACATAGACACCTCACCCGCAGTAATGGCAAAAAGGTGACTTCCAGAGCTTGTCAGCATGACAATATTTCAACTCTCAGGGACATGCTTTCTACCACTGATTTCAACATTTTTCATGAAGATGATGTCTCCGTCGAATGTGATGTCGTGACATCCTATCTTAACTTTTGCTTTGAAATCTGTTGTCCTAAAGAAACTATCTTCGTGAGTCCTCACCGTTTTTCCTCTGTCCACCTAAAACGCCTAAGGAGATTAAAAGAGAAAGCCTTCAAAACACATGATCGTAAAACTGTTGCGTTGCTTTCCCAGTCAATGAAGCTCGAAATTCGACGTCTTGAAAAGCTGTACACGAACACACTTCTTGGAACGAAAGACAGTCGTCACCTATGGCGGGCGCTTAAGCAAATTTGTGGAAAGAACAACAGGAAATCCCCACCTATTTTTGATATTAATTCCTTGAACGAATCGTTCGTGCATCAAATTACTGATAATGACTGTGAAGAGAACTTTATTTTGCCCCCATCCTCCTTTTCCGATTCACCTTTCACCAACGTACCCGAGGTCTTTTGTGCACTTTCGGCTGTCTCACGTTTTAAGGCTGCATGACCTGATAAACTCTCGCGCACTGTACAAAAAGAATGTGCTGGAGTGCTATCATCCCCCATCACATCCATTTTTAATCGTTGCATGGAAAGAGCAATTATGCCTGATTGCTGGAAATCTGTCTGCATTAGCCCGATTCCAAAGAAAGATCCTGGTAAATACCGTCCTATCGCGTGCACGTCGCAGTTTGCAGTCAAGGTACTTGAAGAAAATTTGTTTTACGGCACGTCGTGCCAGCTGTCATAGTTTGCAGAATGTTCCATGCCAGATTCGCGTACCGGAAAATCGTTCAACTGTCGATGCTGTCGCTGTACTCCAGCGACACAAAATCTAGATAGCAATCTAGAGCAGTAGCAAACCCTTGTTTATTTGGATTACACCAAATGCCATATAACAGGTTCTAAGAGACTCATTCTCCAAAAATTATCTGATCATGGCGTCAATGCAAATATTCTTCATTGGCTGGCATCTTATTTTGAGGGTCGTACCCAATACACAGTCGCGAACGGCCAAACCTCCCGTGAAATAGCTATTTCCCGTGGTGTCCTTCAAGGTGCAATATTGTCCCCATTTCTATTTTCCCTTTATATTTCTGATCTTCCCTCTGACCTATCTGCACTTACCCTCAAATACGCTGATGATGTTGCCATTGCAGTAAATCAAAATCGTCTGATCGAGCAACATGCCTTAGGATCAATTGTAACGAACATTGGTCAATGGTCCTCCGCGATTGGTTTATCGTTGAATCCTTCTAAATGCAGCGAAATTGTATTTTCCAACATGATTGGACAGCGTCGTTTAGCCCTTCATCAAGAAATTCCTCGCGTTTCTCTTAACGGCTTGGTGTTCGACAGATGTTGCAGCTTTAAGTATCTTGGTGTTACAATATCTGAAAATCTTAGCTGGACTGAACATGTTACAAGGGTATTCATAAAAGTGCGCCAACTGTCATTCTACGCACTACGTCTCCGTTCTTTCTCCGTTCCACCAAATGTCATTCAACTTTTCGTTTTTTCTTGCATCATTCCCCACCTTCTTTTCGCATCTCCTGTGATTTTTCCCGGCCTCTTGGAAAAGGATTTTACGATGATCAGAAGATGCATTAAGCTCATCTCAAGACTGAGTTGTGTTTCCGCTGATGACATTCGTGACACTATTGTCAATCGTCATTTTCGTGAATGCAGCAGATTGATCGCGAACATTTCTACTGATAGTTTACATCCATTGAACAAAAGCCTTGTTTCTTGCAGATCTTTTTCCTCCACCCGAAGCCGGTACGTTATTCCCTATTCAAGAACGAATAAATTTAGAAATTCTTTTATCTCATACTTGGCCCGATACATGGTACAGCAATCAAAAGCTGTTACAGAGTTGAAAGAACGCTTGACAATTTTCTAATGATGCCACGATGTCCCAGTTATTTTTCGAGTTAATTTTTCAAATTCCCCTAACATTTGTCTAGCCCATGGTAACCTGACACTTTTTTAGCCCAAGTATTACTTCATTGTGTGGCACTTCATAAATTTTATTTTATTTGCATTATATAAAAAACCTAATTTATTGATGCCATGAAGTTGGAAAAACACTGACCTATTTTTAATTCACGCTGAGATGTCCTGCTTTTTAAATTCTTTTTTATTCCCGTCACATTTGTCTAGCGCGATGTAACCTGACACTTCATTGACCTATGTATTATTTCATTGTGCGCACGCTATACATATTTTTTATTGGTATTATGTGGAGAAATTAATCTATTGCTGAAAATTCGTGAACACGAATAAAGTCATTCTTCTTCTTCTTCTTCAGGTTCATTGACACCAGCCATTAAACGATCTCCTTAACGGTCATTTAGTTTATCTTCAAAAGCATAACATGAAACTTTTCTTTGTAATTCAAAAATAAATTGACGAATATTCTGGTTTCCATGTCGTGACATTGTATTGAAGCGAACACGTTGTGCTCATAACTTCTACAGTTTTACACCATATGTGGTTTCTGGTTTTACCGTCATCAGGTGAAGACTGTCAAATCAGATTCAGTGAGACTTTAAACAGTGCTGGAGTGGTGAGCATGGTTTTGCTTAATTAAATATGCTTCTTGCAAAGAACCACGATGTTTAAATGACACTCACAAAGCGATTCCGGATCCAGCGCTTGAAACGCTTAAAATCTACCAGTGTATTGCGCTCACAACACCCCCACTTCCATACCCCAATCACAAATCCAGTTATCCAGGAAATTCTGAAAATTCTCTGAAAATCTTTGCCACTCAATAAGGACAAAGCTTCTTCAGCAGTTCAAACCGAAAAGTGCTGCATTGTCTTTCATCGTAGATTGTCTCCTGTTTGGCAAAAGTGTTGTTATATTTCCGAGATTCCGATTAATGGCTCAAAAATGGCTGCTATTAATCACCCTGATTATTGTGTATTAGCCTCATTCAGATTCATTTATTCAAGTGAAGACGCCATTGTGCATAAGCTGCGAAGCACTCATCAAATCAAAACATCCTCGTGGCAGCAGTTCCTGGTCCGGAAACAATTTAACTACGTTGGACCAATCAATCGCCGAAGCTAAATTGTGATGTTATATGTATGCTAGAATTGGTAATACGTAATCCTCATACGTCAAAAAGACACTGATGCCACAATTTTCGCACTCACGCGTATTCGACAGCCTAGTTTACCCGAGACGTTCCATTTCGACATCAGAACAATTTGTTAGACAAGAGCGATTTCTGCGAAATCCTTGTTGGGCAACTACCAAAAGATGGTTCGTTTCCAGATGTCGCACTATTTCTGCGGTTATAATTCGCTCAAAAACGTTTGTTACCGAAAACAACAATGTCACCGACCTGTAATTTCAAATTCAGAACGGCAACCACTTTTGTAAATGGGTATTATTGATCCCAGTTTAAAGTCTTTGGGTACGACACCAGTTTGCTGCAAGTTATGGAAAACATGCAGGATAGAAGTTCAAAGAGATGCGTATGGCAGGTTTTGAGCAGCTTTGGAGTTATCTGGTCTGGTCCTAGATAGCCTTAAATTTAATTTTCGCAAGTGCTGCGCTACCACCATCAGAGTAATCAATACTTCACTCAAGGTCAGTCAGTCAAGTCGAATGATTGGTTCTGATCAGGCTCCGTGGATTAATCTCTGTTTGTGCTTTAAATCCATAATGAATAAAATGCCACATTTGAAATAAATTAATCAAACAAGCACCAGAGACGTTACCCCAAGACTGCTCTTACCGCTTGGTTTCAAATTGCAGTTTCATAGCAATCGCTCTCAAACATTTTCTGTTACAACACAGCATAAATGGTGCATAAACCGGTACATTATATATCGAAAATAGCTCATGATAACATATTCACGTCATTCACACAGAAATGACATATAAAAATGGAAATCACAATTTGGCAAAAAAAAAATAGTTGCGGCGCTTTAAAATAACCAATGGAAGAGGCGTTCCAAAATCACGTGGCCCAGGTCCTTCGTATAATGCCATCATCGTGATCGCTGTAGTTGCCATCGTCATCCGACGAGGCCCGTATATCGTTCGCGGCGAGGATGTCATTCGCACTTGGTCGCTTCAGATCAGTGAAGCTGAGGGAACTCTCTCTGGTTGTTAGCGATATGGCTTTCGCAGAAGACATCGATGGCTTCAAGGGTACCGGGTTTAGTTTGTATTTCTTGTCAAGCTGAAAAAGAAAGTGTGAAAGTTACGTTAGCATGTGGTTTCTGTGTTGCTGAAATAAAATCACCGTGTTCAAAGTTAGCAACACCTAATCATTATTAATGATTTCACTTGAATTTGAGAACTTCAAAATTCGTCAATCAAAAAAAATCTACCACAAACTCATCCATCAGGCAGTCGTATATGACATCACAAAAACACGGAAAGGGTTATTTTGTGGGATAATTGGAGACAGAATGAAAAATTTAATCAAGTCAAGCCGACATTAACGAAGAGTGACTGCACGTTTTACGTTGCTATTGACAACTTTCGACGAAAAAAGTAGAGCACCGTGATATTGGAGATATTTTGCATAACCATGTAGAATCACGCACTTCTACGCACATTGATACGTCGGTGAACATCCATGCCACAAGACTTACAACGACACATATTACCCAGTAAGTAAATGCTCATTGTTTGATGTACGTGTGACCTTCATTGATCGACATCACAAGCCCTCGCTCTTGTGAAACTCCATGTTGATCTTCGTCAGCATATTGATCGTTCAAGAGTAGGATATCAAGGCGGTAGTCTTTTCATTCTTTTTAAAACCTTGTTTGTACCGCAGCTCTTAATAGGTCCTAGGAACTATTCATCAATTCCACTCTCTGTCGCGTCATACGGCGATAAAATAGGCGTAATAGGCAACACACCATGAACATAACTGTTCACATGCACTGCAAAAGAACTCAGACCTTGTCAAGTTGATAATTCAGATGTTTATTACACAAATTTTCGACATTCAGTGAACACAACTATGGGAAGATCGACACATCTTGTAGTTAGAAAACGTGTAATGTATTGTCTCGGTATGATGGAAAAATATTCGTTTGGATGAAGATCATGTTATATAAACGGGGTGTAGGGTGGAATTACTACGCATAAATATATCCAATTTGTTCCTGAAAATCCTTCCACTAGATGATTGTACAACAACTGACGGTAGGGAGTTTCATAAGAAACAAACGCGCACCGAATAGAATAACTGCCGGCAGTTCCGGTGAGAATGTGGAACATTAAATGCCTGTGGGTGAGTGTGACATGGTTTGACCGGAGGCAAAGTAGTGCGTTGTTGATATATATGTTGGTATAACTGTACAATTGTACCATCTTTTCAGTACAGTTTTATCATTGCGTTCAGAAATCCAGTAAGCCGAATGTTGCTTTAACGTTGCTTAGTAAAACATGTGCGTATCAATAATTTCACATCCTACAAATACGTAAGAATGTTACAGAAAATGTTCAAAATACAGCTCTCAACTCTCAAGCATCGCTGTTCTGTCCTAACGAAAATAGTGATATACTCAGATCGCAAACAAAATAGATTAGTGTGATAAGGAAAAATAGTCTGTTTAAAATGATCATCAAATGATGTCATTTGGATAACCCGATATGATTTGTTTTTTTTTGTTTTGTTAGTGAAGCACCGACTTAATGAGCCTCGGAAGCATAGAACGAACAAGAACGCATAAGTGAATCTCATCGTGAATTTATAGCGATACCATCAAAGAAAAAATGACTTACTTGGTGTAAATAATGAGCCAACCATTTCCACTTGGGCAAAGCCGCCTCACGTAGAAGCGCGTACAACAAGATGATGAGCGGGAACACGATACCTACATAGGCAGGCACGGCGTATTCCGACAGAATGTTCAGCACCACCAGGATAGCAACCACGATGGCTTGAATGATGGCAAAGACGAGAATATGCGCACTGGGCAATCCGCGTACACATTCCCAATCTTCCCAGTGTTTGCGTCGTTTCAACAATACTAAACAACGTTGGAAGAATTGCAAATCCCTCAGACCCATGACGCCCATGTAGAGAAACATGCCGTATAGTGCGGCGAGCGGGATTAATCGAAGCACAGACCCGAGGAATATGGATAAACATACTAAAATCCCGACAAAGATACCACTGACGCGTTGTTCAACCGTACCGATAACGCTGAAATCGAAATGAAATCAATTAGATATCATTCTGCCCCCTGTAACGAGACATTGAACCGACAGTTAGTTAGTTTAGCGAAGGATGTACCGGTGTGGCATGCCAGGAGCCGGAGCGTGGTCCAACTTCACCAGGGCAACCAAATTACTCATCGTTCGAACTGTCGCACCGGAGACGAATGGCCAACCAAGGAAGCCACTGATCAACGGGAACAGAATGACCATCAAGGCTAAATCAATCACGAATACGTTCGGCTTGACTGCTTTATTTTTCATTGCAGTGATTCTGTGTGAAGAAAGCAGAGAGAAAGGTGGCGTTTCGGATGCATTTATTAAGAATGAAAATCCAACCAATGTTTGCATAAATGCAAAGCTAGCGCCTCAAAAACATCGTGCCTCCACACACACACACACACACTTACCCGTTCAAAGCAGCTTCTGTGAAAATGATGATGGACAGTGTAAAACCGATGGCGATCGCGATGCCGTGAACTAGAACGATTTTGTCGGCTGGGATTGCAGTCACTTGCTGTAGGTTGATCACATTGCTCCAGCGGGAAGGGTCAATCTGATTGGACGGGGGAACGTTCGCGGTAGGCAAGTTGAATCCACGGAAAAAGATCTGATTCATCACTGCAATCAGGAGCATACCGAGAGGGACATTCAATGCGCCCAAGATTTTTCGTATCTGCGAAATGGTACGAAAAAACGTACTTAATTTAATTCTATTCTATTGGTCACAAAAGCATACAGCTATACAAAAAACCACAGAATAATATGGGAACTAAGAAAAAAATATAACAAGCAAAAACAAATCAACTATCGATATATTTTGAGTAGTTTGATTTTAAATGCAATCCAAAGAATAATGGAAGATTTGTCACACCGAGATGTCCATATTGAAGGGCTTTTAATTAAAACAGGTAAACATAATACGTGATATTGGGTGTATATAACACCGTTAAAGTATGAATTCAGTAAGTTATTATTGCTCGCAGAGTATTGCCTATCCTGTGTTGTTGGTTTGTTAAGGTTATTACATACCTCCAAACACGAGAGTTCAATCGGGACAAAGTGAAAGCTGCTCTGTCTATCCGCTTATCAATCTCCGTGTCTAGAGGTTATCCGTAACGGTTGAACCAAGATATGTGGAATGATGTACTTGACAGTTTCCAACAGTGATGATTGTAGGCGATACAATCCGCTGACCAAAGACTTTGGTCTTACTCATACTGATTGTTAGCCCAAAGAAACAGTCCTTTAGCGACTGCATGTGTTTTTGGGAGTGAGCAATGAAGGCTGCATCGACGGCGAACAGCAGGTCAGTAGTTTAACAACCAATAAAATGCTTCAATTGTGCTGATTCAATGAGGTAAATTGTAGGTGCATTGTGAACAGCGCGCAAAATGTAGTATAGGTGGAATACAGCACAATTTCAAATTCACACTGAAAGGTTTTACTGTATGCATCTCGCATTAAAATTTGGATGAATATTCGACTGATCAAATTCTACTTTTGTTTGACTAATACGTCACCAGGTGAACCAAAATTCCAGGCGCTAGATTTGAATTTATTTATTGGAATCAACAATCGTAATCTTCATAGGAAATTCGACAAACATCAACATATCCCGTGAACAAGTGAACATGGTTAATTTGATGTTTGCTTTCCTAAGGGTTTAGACTTATTCGTTCAGTTAAGAACGTAACTTGAACAAAACGGAGAGACAAGGAGACAGGAAGCTTTTGCTAAAAAATATAGAATAGTGATCTGGAGGAGACCACATAAAAATATTATACATACGCAGCGAAGTGTATTTACCGCATCCATACATGAATGCAACCAGAAGCTTCTCATGGAATATGGCTAAATTGTACGCAAAATACTGAAAAATAATTATTCACTGTAAACCATATTAAATCTGAACACAAAAGCTGACGCAATAAAGATTTGCATTGAAAAACGCTGGTCTACAATCAATTCCATGCCTTACTTTTATACATAAAAGAAATCACTTATTGGTTTGTTAGCCGCAATAAGTTTGAAGTCAACCACTCAAAACTGGATTTTTTAGAGCCTGGTAGAGAAACGCAATGTTTAGGTTGGGACAAACAGACGACCGGTATATCGATTAATAACAAAACGAAGAGCCATATTTTTTTGCCTAGAGATGCGGCACATGAAAGTCCTCGGCTAATATCGTGAGGGAGACGAAAGGTGGTTTGGTTTGATGAATGAACTCGAAACAAACTGACCGTTCGGCGAAAATAGTTCCCACGTTTGATCTCCGCCAAGTACAAACAAAATTGAAGCTTCACGAACGCGAGAAACAGGGTGGCACCAGCGATTGCTGCAGCCTGGGCGTATTTGATTCTGGCAGCATCGCTCGCGTCATTCGACAATCCACCGGGGATAAGCTATGAATGAGGATAAAGACAGTTTGTCATTGATTAAATTAGTGCCCCACATAGAAATTAGTCCAATCTAATGGATAGTAATTAAATACACGCGAAAGTGATGTGGGTAAAACAGAAGATGTGTCATTATGGTCGGTTGATTCCATAGAGTTCTTGTTTGATTTAGTGTGCCCACATGTGCAATCCAAAGAAGAGTGTGACCATCTTTGCAAAATAGAGCAGATGATGCTCGTAGTAGTTCCCATTGACGCTTAAATTGCATGTTAACTCCGCCAAGGACGATCCCAAGCCCGTCTGAGAAAGGAGGAGGGTTGGGCTTAGGGCTAGCAACCCCATCCCGTAAAACCTACATTGCTACGGAAACGATGACATCAGATCCGTGGTTCGGTCATGTCTGCAGGATGGATCCCAGTTCGCATACGAAGGTAGCCATGCACTGGCATCGCAAGGTAAACGAAAAAGGGGACGGCCCAAGGAAACTTGGCGCAGAACGTTGGAACGCGAACTACATGCACAAGGATTCACGGTGCAGACGGCAACGGAAGCAGCGACACACCGGAACCACTGGCGTGACTTTGTCTTCGCCTCATGTGCCACTTGGCACGGAGAGGACTGAATGAATGAAATGAATTAAATTGCATGTTGGGCATTTCTTACTGAAGTACAGATCAAAGGAAATCGCTTAGAGGGCAAGTGTTCCAAGTGATTCATATCGGGAGCTTGAATATTACCGTTCAGCTGTGTCACTTATCTCCTGTAACACAAAACCCAACTAAACACTCACCATTCGCAATAATGACCATCTGAACCTATTTCGAATGCTGTATGTGGCAGCAACGAACTTTGATTCTACATTGCCACCACTCTGAAACCACTTACAAGCTGTTTTACACAATTACATGTATTGTTTTTCAAAATCTTACCCCGAACATCGTGAAAAGCGCTTTGAGTAAAAAGAAGAAGGCGATGAACGTGTTGAATATCTCCTCCACGGATCTTCTCACGTGATTGGCCAACACGGAAGCATTGAATGCGATGAACAAAAAGCCGAAGATTGAACAATAGACGGCCACCCAGAAACGGAGAACCGGCAAATTCAGCATTGAGCTCTTCGCAAGCTGCGTACGTCACATAAAATATGAAAATGTAAGAAAATGGCTCAGGTGATTGCCGAGAAACAGTAACTGGGATGATCAATGCCTACTTCGTAAAATCGTGGTTTCGTAACAAATGATCCTGTACCAATACTTTCAAAGTATGCACGTGCAAGTAGACAAAAACAATAAACAGATATTGTTCACCCAAAGCTTACCGAGGACAGAGAAGATTCCAGAATGAAACATGGTCCCGTGATCCCTACAAATCCCAGTGGTTGACCACCAAACAGCGTGAATAGGACCAGGAACACGCCGGTTGCCAGTATCGACAGGCTGATCGTGAATGCTTCATCGACTTGTGTATCTGCGTTTGGAAAATCATAAAAGATGCTGGGATCAAGAGGGAAAAGTTGTTCCATTTAAAATGTACATTCCTGCAATCCAAGTTACGAATTGTGAATGAAAGTGTCATTAAACATTAGGGAAATAATTTTCTTTTGATACCAATGTTTTATGTCGCTTTGGCTTCTATTGAGCAAGAGAGACTCGAGTAAAATATCGGTTATCTGTAATTGTTTGATTTATCTATGTTAATATTCTTCCCCTTGTTTAACGCGTTAATTATTTCGTTGTTGCATTCGGGTTCATGAAAAGTTGGATTCATTTTTTTGTACGTTGAAGTTCAGTTCACTTAAACGGGACGATTTTGAATCAAGATACCAGCAACCACTTGAATCGGTGTACACATAGAATGATACACTTTGGAGCCTGCATTATTATTATCGAAGAGCTTTGAAATATCAAACTTAATCAAAACGTCGCTAACATTTGCTTATCAAAACTAATGCAGCACGCTTTTCTTCCCCAGGGCTGCAAACACAGAACCGGTGTGTTAAAATAAACGAAATACTGAGACGATACATCAGTAGTACTCAAAATAAAAAGAGTAGTAATTCGCGGAAACGTACTGAGCAATGCGCCAAAAGTGATGCAGGGTGCTAAATTGACAAAGTAGAGAAACAAGACACCGCCGAACACAATTCCAATGTCCTCCTTACGCCAAGCATCACGAAAATCACTTGGCATCCGGCGAGCCCATGGCTTAATGCCACGAATGAAATCGATAAACGGTGGGCAAAAGTCTTTCACAAAGCGGCGTGTTTTCGACACTTGCGGCTTGGATGCTTCCGCTTTGCGCGCGACTTCAAGATGATCCAAAGCACCGTCTTGAATCGCGAGATCTAGGGCGGACAGCTTTCTGGCGCTAGAATCGACTGATAACAAATCTGGTCGACTTGGTCGTTTGAATGGGAGGTCACCTGTGGGGTTAGGAGTATGAGAATGAAATGTGATATGATGGTATTGAAGCGGGAATTTTATTTTGATCTGAAACAAGTACATTCCGTTGATTGAATACATAATGATAGATTTGTGTGTCGTTCAGCGAAAGAAACGAGTAACAAATGATGCTTAGGTGACTAATACTTAATAAATCGAATTTTTTAGTGTTCGCAATAAAGAAATGATCCCGAATGAACTGTTTAAGCAATCTTATTTCCAGGAAATGAAGAGAATTTCGAATTTATCCAATTTTATTCAATGCAGATTTAGGAAAATCATCATTTGTCATTCTATTTTGCAAATATCGATTTTAAGATTTCAATGAAATCAATGACTGTTCTGAAATAAGGTTAAAAGGTTACTCTGATTCCCTACCGTGTGTCTTTCATGAAAGAAACGGGCGTCAACTTTATTCACGAAGAAGACACACAATTATGGGGCAAGTTCTATACGTACTGAAGCATGTACCTTATTCAGACTCTAACAATGCGATGTTGTGTCAAATCTGTGGTTATATTTCTAGTATATTTAGCGTTAAATTTGAGCAGTGTTTACTAGTCAATCACGAAGTTATAGTTTGGGGCGTCAGAGAATTACGTCAGATGATCGAGGACAACCAGTACACTCTGTTGAATATCTATTACGTTGTTTGTACATGCTTCGAAAGCACACGATCCAACATTAACCACCTCCCTTCGCCTTTCAAACCCACTTGCCGACCATGTCCTGATTCATCCCACAGGTCAACCTTTCTCACCTTAACCACATTCCCCAGCAAATCACACAACACAGCAGAATGACAATTGGCCATGCACTTTTATTACGCACATGTAGGCAAATATCTTATATACATATCCTAAATATATGTATATCTTATAACGCAGCACTGTCCCCAAGAGATCTGAATTGGTTGTCACTTGATTAGATTTGTCAATTTATTTCCAAGTCAACAAGTTCACTTCGAGTCAGATGTCATTGTTCTTAATTACGAGTGACATTGATCGATCGCTATTATTTCTTTGGAAATTTTCCAGTGTTTCATTTATTACTAATGAGTAGTCTATAACAAATAAGAGTATCAGACTAATAGGAGCTCTGATAACTTACATATGCATACATGGTTAGTCTTCATACACAACAGGCGGTAACAGTACGATTCATTTGATAATGAAATTAATTGCGACAAGGGTAAATTACTAATCGATTTCGGCTCTCATTCCAAAGCTGAATTCGATTGGTATAACATAAAATTTATCGCCAAATCACATAATATATATTGGTGATCGAATGATAGCCGATTTCGGGGCCCATACATATCCAATTTTTTTATTAGACAAGAGATGGAATGCTGAATTGTGTATGGCGATGGTATCGTTTAACACACATTAAAACGGTTTCTCCGTGTGGAATGCAAAGTGTGTGTACGAATTTGTGGGTGCTAAAATATATTGCTATTTTTCCGATATCGATTAGTTAAATTAGTTCCTGTCTTCAAGGGGTGTTCGTGACCATTGTGATCAATCTGGAGATTATCATATAGCTTCGATTCCATGCCAAAACGAGTATCACACCGTGTTCATGAGCAACAACAAATTCTTGTGATTGAAATTTTTCAAAGCTTGCCAAGCAATCAGTTTTTAATTCTCAATTTGAGCACAACGTTTTGTTGAACAAATCACAAGTACATAATGGTTTCAAAGTCAATTCTTGTCCATGTTAGCGTAGTTTCAATTTTAGCGACAAGTAATCATGGTGCCTCCGTCTAAATGGTATGAGAGAAGTACGGCGGAAATGCAGGTGATGACTTTAGAATATGCATGCACAATATGCACAACAATAAATGCATGTAAATTGTATGAAAATGCGAATAGCTTTAGCGATGAGGTCTAATCACGAGCTTTTAATGGCTATGCAGTACACCACTCATCGACAAAACACAAGAGCATTAAACGCCGAAATGGCAGACGAAGACAATCCCAGAAGGATTGCATCAGAACGGTTCAAGCGACAACATTCTCCAATGCTTAAGGAGAAGGGCAACGTCAGCCGTAATAGAATGATGAGCAATTCGTCAATGTCAGACAAACGAGCCTCGTATGGTGAGGACATGAATCATACCTATTTGCAATAAATCGATTGAGTGATCAGATTGAAGTGACAACCGGAACAGACGTGATCTAGGCCAGTGTTGTGGTTATGACAATAGCCAATAGAAGATGGGTGCGTGTTTTGTTATTTTTCTTGCACGTAGAAACGGCGTTTGACCTATCGTCTTGTCCTGTGTTGTGGGATACGCGGGTGAACGTAATTAACGTTGGACAGGTTTACCTCAGGGACGATTCAGGACGCAATATTCAAGAGGCTGTAAAACGCGGGGTTAATGTGCCTCTTGCTCAATCAACGGAAACGGGAATATTGTGATAAGTGGCCAGATAATCCGGTAACTTGGCACAAGCATTTCCGGTCGCCCTACCTAAACACCTCGCTAAAATATTACCGGGTTCGGTCATTCACTGTCAGCTAAAAGAAATGTTAACGGGATAGTGTTCAGTGGGGTTTAGTTGGCAATGGTTCAAGATTCAAGATTCAAGATTCAAGAATGGTATTAATAATAACGATAATTGGGATTTGGAAACAACTTGGACATAAACAATGCCCTAATGAGGAATAATGTTCGAGGTGTTTGTGGTTGTGATGATGAATATGATGATGTCATGTGTGCCGTATTATCATTACCGTCGATTCGTCAGTGGAAATTAAGCACCTGTTACCATGCTGATGTCACTTATTCTAATAACATTTGTGCGTATTAGTTAAACATAACACAGCCAAAATACATGTTCTGATGTTTACGTTATACACCTTGAAACGAGATGTGATGTTATCGTCGGAGACTTCTTCTATTCTAATTTTCCACAAATTATTACACCCTTGTATAACACAGGCACAACAAACAAACAAACCAACGCTTCAACATCACGTGTGTAACCCACCAGATACATGACAGTTTATCACAATTGTCACCGTAGCGCTCATATTCTGTCATTAGAGACGAATATGTGACACACTAGAACAGTCATCTCCGTCTGCTACCCTGTTGAGCAGTCATATGATTAGCATGACGTTGCTGAAATCCAAGGTGTCAGAAACAGAGAAAGTGTGGAAATCTTGGAATGATCGCAGCGAGTTCAATAAACTCATGACAATTTACGGTCGCTGCATTTAAAGACCTTCGCCATTATATTAATCCTTCTCGTCTCATAAACTTTTACCGTCTGAATATAGGAAACTGTGAAATGAATCTAATTTGCATAGATCTAACAGGTCAAATAAGGGATACGATAAATTAATTCTATTCCGGGTAATTTAACAAATAGCTAAGCTTATTTCCTCCCTACTGTTGAAACAACAAGATGGCAGCCTACGTCGATCCGCCTTAACCATAAATGTGCAGATCGAGTATATATTCGTCAAGTCGTCCATATCGCCTCGTGTTACGCTATACCTTCCGATTCGAGAGTGGCAAAGTTTTCCGAAAATTTTATTTGAATGTATAACATCTTTTGGAAAACAACTAGTTTTGTTTCACAGACAATGTATGACGACCGTATGGATGTATGCTGTGCATGAATTGTAGACCAACTTGAGGAAATATAATGGGTTTCTTCGCTTCGTTTATTTAAGTCGTTTTCAAAATAGAATGAATGGTTGTTAACCACATCGCGTGCGTAAACCGTTTACTCCCCTATAATGTGGCTTTGTGTAAGCATGGGTTGTATACACCCAAGTAGAGCTCTGGTCCATTTGCATCTCCAGTGGTCATGTAGTTTCAAACGGGACGAGAAGACAGTTGTTGAGCTAATTTGCCCGATTTTAGAGGTCAAACGAGTAGTTGTCAGCCACACTTGATCCGAGAGTGGCGAATCGATATAATTTTTCCCGCTTTTACTAATTACAAACTCATGGTATCATGTATGATGAAGGATATTGTTGTTTCTCAAGCTTGGGTAAAGCTGATATCCATGGAAGCATCAACCGAGATAGTTGTAGCTTTCACGAGCACAGGTTAAAAGCAGATGCAATTAATGAACAAATATATTTATAGTAATTCTCGTATGCCATTTTTGTTTTTCCCGGAACGTTTGTGTAGACGTTGCTTTTTTCGTTGGCACTGGGCTTCACGAATAGCGGCCAATGTCACAAAGAACTGCTTCTTCGACTGCTCTGTCACTGTAAGTGGCACCGGGTATCGTATTAAATCTCCTGGTAATACCACAATTTCGATTATTCTAATCAACACCATCAGATTGTTGAAACGTTAAAGGAAATTTATCTTGCGTTAAGCCAATTTAGTCCACTTCTCGTCCGAATATGCCATTCATCCAGAATAATATAATTGCGAGTATAAACTTACGACAAGAATGAACTTCAGAAACATATTTTTATCGTCCATTGAATTTAGATTATAGACAAAACAGGTGCATGGGCTAGAAGGTGTCAATGAATGGAATATCTTTACCAGTGATTGATTAAAATAAGCTACTCGTTAGGTTTCGCATATGTTAATTGCTGTGTCATACCAAAGGCGGTGATCAAAATACACAGGAAATTTGAGTGCAAAAACTTGAAAATTGCAAGCACTGCTTAGTAAAACCAACGCTGCTGAATCACGTAAACACATTCGTTAAAAGTGACTGCGATTGAACTTTGATCTATATTTGCTTGTTTTCAAGCACATAAGCACGACTGGCTTCGCATTGTTTGTGCTCAGCAAGTATGCTTTGAGAAACATGCAAAAACATTAGATGAGCTTTAAAAATTGGTGCGACTGTTGAACAAGAAATACAGATAAATAACGCACATATGAATGCGGTTGAACACAAAATCTTGAACAAAACAGTCATCGTGGCACGTATATCCACGACATACAGGGCCGATTTCGTGCTGACTGCGCCAACAAATGGAGACAAGTTAACAACCTTACACACTTATTCAAACACACTGGAGAGGTGTGAAATACACTAGTGGCGTGGAACTCACGAACTTGCTTATGAGTGCAGAACACTACCGTCGAGCACAAAACTAGAGCCTAAAGCACCGAAACGAGCGACGATAACAATCCTGATCCGGGAATAATTCGAGTTGCACGAGAAGAGATTCAGCAGATGGTCAACATCAACTGCTACAGAACGATTCGTCAAGGTCATTCGAACAAGCTCAAACAGAAGCGCTGCTCCTTAAATGTTAACAGCAAGTTCCCATTCTATATGCTCTACCATAATAGTAAGACGCCGAACAATGTCAAGAATTCGAAACCCCTGTTAAATAACATTGACATCAAAGAGCCTCGTAGGGATTGATTGCTGTAAACGCTGGTAAATATACCAAACTTTATCAACACTGGATTTCAAACTTCAACATCAAATATTACTCCATACGCCAATAAGAATTTCATTCTAACAGACTACAAGTTTAGCGCAAGTCTAGAGGCGTGTAAAATCACATAGTAAAAGCCATGATTCGTTTGTTTAACAGACTGGTTCATTATTGTTCAGAGTGCTTCATTTTCAGTTCGGGTTGACACACGGTTTTCAATTCGCGAACTTGATCCCACAGTTCAGGCACTAATTCTTTTACAGATTTGTAGCATTGCAGGTCTCACCCTCTACCATCGATTTAGGATTTCATGGTGCCATTTTGTATGACAATTAAGCACTTGGCATTTCATGCTATTGCGATGCTGTACATGATGATGATGATGATGATGATGACTTGATAGGATTCATACGGAATACAATAATGGCAATATTTTACCAGCATGACGGTGCCTCTAATTCTGGACATGTCCGTTAGCATAGCATCTACATGCAACAATGTAAAACGCAATACGAAAAAACCCTCGGCAGAACAGCAAAAGCGAACAGCAAAACAATCGAAAACATACCGTCGGCAGGCGGCCATTTAGAAGACGCTTTAACTGATTAATGAAAGTAGGTACATCGTTAGAATAACAGGGCCTTGTTAGTAAAATATATGATGATTAAAACTGTAAAATTCGATCGAGTTTAGATGTGATTGTAGAATGTGAATTGTAGGTAATCGTATTGGGCAGATTCCACAGTTCATGTAATGTGACGTAACCCTATGCTGAAGGAAAGAGTGTATACTTGTTGCTTAAGCATAATACCACAAACATTGAGTGACAAGTAAAATTGAAAAAACTTCAACAAGTCCAGCTGATAAAATCAAGGCCGTTTCGGTCATGTTCTCCAACCTCGAGTCACACAGACGCATGAATCACCACTGATAAAACCAAATCTCGCATCCACACTTAAGCATCAATTATCCGACAAGTGTGAATTAAACTTACAATTGAATAGAACTCAAACATTGTGTTGTGTTCATTTCTCAGTAGATGGTGCAATATAATCAGAAGCTGTTTGGAGCTAACGTTGTTTTCAAGAGTATTTGGCAAAGTGATCGTGTTAACGAACAACAAATGCAGCGACTTACCTCGACGTGCTCCAGACTCGTGCTCATCTTCCATTTCCTTCTTGTACGCTTCAATCAAACGAACCATACCGGCCAGTGCGTCCGGATTTGCGTATTTGGCTATGGGCATCACGAGCGCGTCAGACATGAATATGTCAATCGAGTGAAGAACATCCTCTACGGTTTGTGCCTCGTAGATTCCAGCGCGGAATGGCTGAGACGGATAGGGGAAGAAACGTTTCGGGTATATGAATGGTAGAAAAGCAGGGGTTTTATTTGGGGCGCATACTGAATAGAGGTTTGTTAGTATGTTAGTGGGTGTTTCAGTATATTCAATCAAATATTGTGTTGTTAATTGTATGAAATAAGTAGCTCTAAAGCGCAAATCAAGTTAAGCGACAATAGCGAGATTCCTTCATGCACCAGATTCAGTCTAACTGTGAGCAGTCATCCTCGAGGGAATTGCTTCATGAGCATAAGTCTGAATCTGACCAAGTGATCAAAAAGGCTAATACTGAGCAGCAGTTTATTTTGTTAGAAAGGTGTTCAAACGATTGGGTGATGCACCAATGCGTTACACCTAATCCAGAGCTGAACTCCCAATAATACGTTTTTCCTCAATCATTTACATTTCCAACTCGTTAAGTTATGGTGCTTGAGGCTAAAAAAGCATCATTATAGCAAATCATCTCGACACAATCTTGCAAAACAACTCAGACGAGTGAGAAACGTGGTCAAACTCTAAAGCCAAAGCCAAAGGCAGCTTCCTTGATATACTGAGCACTTCTCACTATGATGCTGACAGAATGACTTCCACCAAACTAAAGGCAGATTATTTAAGGCGATTATCAGCAAACCAATCACGGCTAACCCATGGATGCTCAGCACTTTGCATTCAAATAAACCATGTCCTAGACTAACATTATTGTACAAACCAATAATTTAGTGGGGAAAATTTTAAACCGTACGCAGAGCGAATTTAAAAAATGCGGCCTTGAACGGGAGGTGAGAAACATCGCAATAATATCCAGAAGACTTTAACTTTCACTACAACAACCGTTCAATGTTGCAGCTCACTTTCGGAATTAAGGTGCCGTTAACAAGCAATTATGTATCAAAAAACTTTAAGTCTAGTAAATTTGCTAAGTTCAATTTTAAATGCTCTCGTGGCATCCAGGAATCGTAGTAGCTATTGATGGGCGTAAAGTTATAATTTCAAGCACCTTTTCGTATTATTATTGTCATGCGATCAACGACCTCCTTGGCAAGCAAAGTGGTTTTTAATCGATTTTTCTTTTTTTCAATACATTGTTGAAACTATCCTTCTCAGTAGGTAGCAAAACACTGAAATTTCGATCCAGCTGTCAATCAATCACAAAGTGTGCACCGAAAAATTGAATCGCAGTTGGTGCAAATAGATCAAATGAAAATATGTGTTGTGCTAAATCAGCACCATAAAAAATATTTGACTAAGAATTTATCAGTCGATAAAGCCATGCAAAAACAGAATCGCAATGGTCACGGACCATTTTTCACATTCCTTAATATTACAATTCACCGGGGTTTTGGGCTCTTTCCCTTTCTTTAGTGATGCGTTAAGCAATCGGGAAAATATTTGTCAGTAATTTTGGACCGATGGCATTAAGAAGTAAAGGCCAAGTTCCAAGTAGAAATTGTTGAGACTGAGACATATCCCTCGATTTCGGCAATGTATCAAACGTATTGCCATGTCTATAATATGGAGATTTTTCATCAAGCTCAGAGTGCGTCCGACATAATCTCAATCTCCAAGCTAGGAAATAAGCCTTTCTCTTAAAAAATTGTAGAATGAGGGACTGAACCCTCCAGCTATCTTTCTGTATGGTTTGTGAGAAATACGATAAACCAGAATAAAACAACTTTCATTCTGTCCCCAAATAGACAACATCGACCATTTCTTAAAAATTGTACAGATTTCGGATCGCTGTGCAAAGATCTACCGGTCGAAGATTGCTTGCTTTAGCAATCTGCACTATCGTTTTTATTCTGTAGATGGTGTTTATTGCTTCTAGTTCAATCTCTGCAACAATGTTACCATACATGAAGTCTTATAACGTTATAGAGGGATCTGCCTAAAAAGAATAGTTCTGCTATCTCAATTGATAACCCATATTAGTCCGCAAACGCAAGAAGTGATCCCAGAGGTCGAAAAACTTGTCAACCGACAAGGTTTTTAAAATTTCACGTCATATGCATTATGGGCACGCGTAAGATAGATGCAAGATTTCTATATGTATGGCAAGAAATACAAACAGCTGTACAATACCACGGGATATACGAGTTACTAAACCTTCCCGATAATTACATATGCTCTCAGCATTTATCTAAAAGTGAACTTTGAAATGCTTTTAAGAAAGCCTTCCATAAGTGATTGCGCGCTCAGGAAATTCTGAGTTGAAGTATTACTTAGAGATCCGGGGGCTGAATACCGTCGGATAGGATAGCAAACTGTGGTGTTTGCGCTTCCAACTGACGCCTGTGTGTTTACAAATACTACCAATTCACAAGTCTGATAAATACGCTATTTATATTTATATTTTTTTATTAATGAGTCAGCAAACTAACACCTGATCCAGCCTTGGCTGTCTCCTCTGGTGAACTTTGACTATCCATTTAGAACCCGTTTGACCATTGTAGATACCAGAGATGAAGTTTCTTCACCATAGGCAGGATCATAATTTTTTACACCCGTGTTTGACTTCAGACATCAAGTAACGCTCCATTATGGAGCCCCATTCTGCGAGATTTTCACTACCAAGTCAAAACTGCCATTGTCAGAATGGCGTTAGATTCCGATTAAATTATTTCAGCATGCTACGTTTGTTGTTGACTCTGTATCGGGTGATCATGATGAACTATTTTCTGTTAAGCAACCGTGACGTCTAAGTGATAAGATATGTAGATGAGCTCAAGCGAGAACTCAAGGTTTCGACTGTTTCATAGGAGATAACAAAAAGAAAAGAAGAGAGCAGAAATAGCTTTATTCGTGTAAACAAATTTTCAGCGGAACAAGATAACTCTATCCACACAAATTAGTAGAATACAATCAACGAACAAGAAAAAAAGCTGGTTGTGATTTATGATTCAACTAGTTTTACAACCATGGTAAGTTGAAAATTTATCGGAAGCTGTCAGAATAATAACTGCTACAGCCCATCTAAGTTGGGTCGTTCGGTAGGAAATCTTTGACTCCCTACTGCATATTTCATTATAAAAAATAACCGTATAAGAAGTAGCGGCCTATTTAATAAATGATTAATCGGCAGAGTCAAATTACAAACTATCTTTTGCCGTGGAGCCATTCTAGTGTGCATCTGAACTTTGGCATGTTCGCCTAGCGGGGAATTGAACGTTTTCGCTTCCGGAGATATTTGGCACACAGCATGACCCAGTGGTTCTGTTTACAAATTCCTATAGGAAGCCAACTTTTTCGTGAATAATTATTCAATTGGCAAATGATTCATACAAAACGGCATAGCGCAGTTACTTTATTGGCACACTGGTGAGCATGCAACATTACTAAAGTTTCACTGTAGATAGGGTAAGATAACCTGGGTTTCTCCACGGAAAGTCTTCAGACTATGAGAAAGTTTCAACCAAGGCTATTTGTTCAAGTTACTTGGAGTGGATAGAAAGTTCGAGGTGTCTAATCAACGGTTGAGGCTCGTATCCCACTGAAACTGCGTGTTTCGAGTAATGCGCTCATACAGTTCGATACAATAATCAGATGTGAAATGATTAACAACAATAGTTAAAAACGTAATAGCCGATATAACCGGGATCATGTCGAGTGGCTGTACAGTTTCATGCTAAAAGAACTGGAGATAAACACTAGATCGATATGACTAGTGGCCAGATGAGGAATAAGAAGGGACGGTAAACTACACAATGGCATTCGCCACTGTTTCTAGCCATACGGATCCTAATCCTAATCGATGTGTCATAGAAACGCATGCAAATGCGGAAAGACATTTTCGTTATTCGATTGTATGAGTGTGAGCACGACTGGGTGACGAAATATTTTTATAACTCGCAACTGCTCACAAAAAGCAAAAAATGTGACAAATAGTGACCCCTGAGGCGATATCGATCATGAAATGATGAAAAAAAATGACGGGTGTAAAAACTAGTGCGAACTAAACCAAACAGAAGGTAGGTTACCCATTTTAACAAGTGTCCGGCAAAAAAAACCTGGATGATAGGATGCCGAGCTTGGAACTCAGTATACAATGTTGATGGCCATCGGTAGGACTTTGGTCACGGTGTTGACTGTAACACCAGTCAGATAGAAGAAGCTGCATTGAGAAATCATTCAGCCGATGGTTTTTCAACTGTTGCAAATGTGTCTTGAGAGCATTCTCCTCATTAAGACGCCACCTTTACAAATGCGACTTTTATAGGCCTGTCTGCCCAAAACGAATAAAGTGACGAAGTCCAAGGCATCTGCTCATCAGAAGGTTCAGCTAAACCCTTAGGATTCAAAACCAAAAGTCATAGTGCAAAATACACCAAATGCGAACATAATAGCCTTTCGATCTAAGGCAGTTAAAACGTCCCACAACCAGTGAGAGCGACAGGCACACATTGTACAGTCGCTCCATAGACTAACATGCACCAACGTAAAGGAAACGAGTGCCAACTTACTACGGGATAGGCTCAAGCAGAATGGTGAAAGTCGTGCAGCAGCATGAGCTTAGAACCTTCATCAAATCTGGACCAGCAATTACTGCTTAAAATCACGGTCGGCTCGAAGAGCGCTTTATAAAATATCTTACTATTCGATTTCGCCTGCGTAGGGAGGGTTCGGAGTCCACTGCAAGAATCTTTGCTCTGTCTTCGTTGGAAAGCGCCCGAAACGCTTAGCAACAAACCCAAACTAAGCAAGGTGATGGTCGAATTTTAATACTTTTGAGAGTCACCAGAGCTGACGAAGCCAACCGAATAAAGCAGTGCAGCGCAAACACGATCAGCTACAATTAAGATTCCTTCAACTGAAGAATTCAATCGAAGTGAGCTCCGTATTTGTTCTTATGAAATCAAGAAAAACTTCGAGTTAAATATAACAAGCCGACCTAGAAAGTGGTTAAAGGTGCGAAACATTGCTTGGCGACAGCATCGACAAAACCTATCATCAGAAACCTGTGAACATTCCTTTTACTAAAGTAAAAATAAACAAATTTCTCTCCCAAGAAAAGTTGTACTGCTAAGAAGAGAAACCACGCATGATGGAGCTCAATCCCAACTGGTTAACAATCAAGCTAACCTGGAGTTGTGTCCGTGAACAAGTCAGCTGGACCAACAACAACTGCATCAGAAACTGCTGAAGCTTTAACCAGGTTTTATGCATCTGTATTTAGCCCAAAGCACATGCAATTTCCATCCCAAATCAAACAATTTCAACTACGGTTGCCCTGAATGAGTCACGTCGAAACACGCCCTTAAAGCACTATTCAATCGAAAATCCGGAAAGTCTTCCGTAGCCGACGAATAACCTCGCTCATACCCAAGTAATGCGTAAACTTGATATACTAACCACTCACATACTTGTTTAATCAAACACTAGCAAACGGCGTGATTCCTACCGATTGGAAACGCAGAATAATTACTCCCATTTATAAAGGAGAAAATCGTGCCGATGTTTCTAATTACTGACATGTTACTCTGTTACCTGTGATCTCCAAATTACTTGAGCTCCTCGTTGTTAACGATTTAATGGAACATTTTAAAAAAGAAGAACAAACTGCCATTTAACTTTAGCAAATACAGGCTCATGAATGTGGAGAAGCGAGTAGAGTTCACATACCATATGTGTTCACATGTCTTTGAATATTACAGTGAAGACAAAGATTTGGGTCTCTGAATATGCTAGGGTTAAAAACTTCACATCAAACTAGCACTGCATTTACGAAGGCGAAGCGTGTCCTCAATCTACTTAAACGGGTATTTTGGAAATGTTCGCTCAAGATATTCCCAAGGATCCTGAATACATACTTGAGACCAGTCGTGTACTACGGTGTGCAGTCGTGGTCTCCGTGGTTCAAGAAGGATGTTAAACTTAAGCAATGTATCTATCACCGCTCAACAAAACTACTTCTCAGCATCCGAAACAAGCCATATGACGAAAAGATAGCTCACCTAAATTTGTTCAACTTTCCCTATCAACGAATCATAGGAGACCCTAACCTACTTTACAAAATATTCCATACCCCGAACCATCCCTTACAGGAATTATTCACGCGAAGGGATACGAAAAATTATCGGACCCATGAATATATGCTTGGGGTATCCCGCCTGAACTATAGAAGGTATTTTTACTCTGTCCGTGTCTGTTTTACTTGAGACAGTTTACCTTCCACCGTTGCTCACTCCACTAGCTTGCATGACTTTAAAACGAAATTAGACGAACTTTTATTGAATTATTCGTTTCCCGAACACTTATATACTATTTAATCTAAGTGCTTATCTTGCTTTCGTACACGTACATTTTTTTAATTTCTGCCATCCTATGGTCATTGTAAAGCGTGTTGCTTCTTAGACCATTAAAAACCTTGAAACCTGGAATTACTAAATCAACGCGATACCACATTGGCAACCTCAAATGTACCGACTTTTTCCATCGAATTCGTATTTTTGGTGACCTCGCGAATCGAACGTGACTTACATGAAAGGTTGGGCGGTGAGGTCAACAGTGTTGGCCACTGAAACTGATCTGTTGAATCCGGTCTGGTTTTGAATCTACGGTTACATTTGCTTCACAAAACGAACCACCTTGTCTAAATGTCGAGAGCGTGTAGTGTTTTAGCGAAGAGTACCAGCCATACTCCGTAATAGCAGATCAAAGGAGTCTGAACACCGGGGACAATTATCCGAAACCATCGAGAATTCAGGTTACGGAAGAATACCATGAGAACGATTTGAGTTGGAACTTTCTTTGAAAAAGATAAAGAATATCACCAGCTATGGACAAATAGGATATTCACAAACACCAGTCAAATGCACCCTCTGTGTTGAGGTCTCGAATTGAACTGGTTGTTGCGAAATCATTCGGCAAATCAGATCCAAGTCACAACCATCGCAATCACATTCAAGGATTCCGTCGTACTTAGGTGGTTTGCATAGAGGTAATCTGACTGTGAGTGATAGCTTCTCAGTTGTTTGGTAAACATGTGACCAATTGTTGTTTTCATACATTGTGGAGTTCAGGGTCGATTAGCAGTTAACGCATTGTCTTTAGGGTGAGAATCAGGACACAAACAACATCTGGACAGGAAATTATGGAGCCTGCCTTATGAGCAGCGTCTCTCCAGTCTGGTCTTGAACACCTTAGTGCGTCGATGAAATTAAAATGCGTCGTTCAATCTAATTAGGTGCCTATTGAAACGCTAAATCGAATTCATACGCTCAACAAAACAATTTCCCGCCATGCCGACCGTCGTCAATTTTACTCACCCCATGTTTCGTTTCTCTTTAACTTTACCATAAGAAATCGTGTAATCAGCGAACGGAAATGTTATTAAGTAATATTCGAGAGCTTTCGTAGCCATTGCGATCAGTTGCTAGCCATTGCAAGTATTCTAATATACATGCAGTTTGTAATACCATATTTCACCAAGATTGCAACGGATTTCTCATCCTGAACAAGATTGCCTTACGCGTGGTACAAATGACAATCAAAAACCTCTGATTGATTGAAATGTTATGCCTATATTCTATGGTGTTGTTCCGCTATTCACCTTTTCGCCATAGACCTTCATTGTAGATTTCGAATCTGCGCTATTTTGCGGCCAGTTGGGTGATATCGACCACGCTTGCTAGTCTGATGGCACCATCTTGTTGTGACTGCGCACGCATATAGAAAGAAAATGTTTGTGTAAACTATTCTATTTTTCCTATTAAGTTGTTTTTTATTTTTCCTCCTAGGCCGAATCCTGGCGACAATTTCTCTGCTATCATGTTTTTATCGAACGGTTCGACGACTATTCGCGTAATTGCGTAGATTGATAATGCACAGCTGAAATTTGGAACATTTTCGAACAAAGATTTTGAAACTCTTCTGATTCTTCTCAAAAATTTCAAATTTTGCAAGGCTAATGCAAATTTAATCTGTTTATTTAGCCAGTGGAGTGCAACATAACGTAAATGGTCTTGTCATACGAGTAGTATGTAAGCGTGCGATTTGGCTTCAGAGCGACTGGACAGTTTGCAGGCCCTTGCCATTTGTTAATGTTTCTTCCAACATGTATAGATACATTGCATTCAATACCCTGTGCTTTTACCATTTTGGAATACTAAAATAACAGGACGACACAAACTCCGCTTTCAATTCGCTCCTAATGCGGTCAGCTGTTCCAAATCAAACACGCATACTTACACACCACTACCGGTTTCTGGCTGTTTGCCGTTTGGCATACAAGTTTAACTTTGTTAACCGCTTTTCCACTGTTTCAAGGCTCACTGAACCTGATCTTACTGTCTCCACCTGATGACGGCAAACAGCCAGAAACCGGTAGTGGAGTGTAAGGGATAGGGATGTGAGCACTACAATACAAACACGTATACGTTATTTATTCTTAACTATTCAATGTTTTTCTTCCCAAAAGTGGTCCACGAGTTTATTACGATCCTTCCAGTTGAATAAAATCCGGTGAATGACTTTGCTCGAGACATCTTGTATGAAATTCACTCATTTCTTGGGCACATCTTTACAAAACGTGCTTCCCTGTGACGGAGGACAAGCGCATTACTATTTATACACGAAATTCTTAAGTAGACGTTTTCTCAATCAAATGCAGTACAACATACAACGTCCAACCTCAACCGACTTTCTGAGGAAACAGAGAATGCGACCTAAAAATCCATACTAAGAATGCACAGCTAAGGGTGTTTCGTCTACTTAAGAGACACGAGCACCATCATCATATACTCAAAATTCGATGGCCTCAAACGATTCCAAACACTAGATTATGGAAAGAAATCATCCCAAGTCCGTTCGAGAAAACAAAAGCTGGTTAGATAGACGGGATAGATGCAAAATTGTCGACAATGTCATCGACAAGTGGGTGACTAACACTCAAAAAGTAAAAATAAAAGAAGGAAATCTTAAGAGGTTGCGAAAAACTGCATCGTAACTGCACAAGACGGGTTCCATTAGTAGAATTCTATTTCAGAAATATGCGCCACCAGTAGCACTGAGAACTAAATCAGCAGCTTAAAATATTCCAAATATGTAACTGCGGTGGCACTTTAACCACAAAACCCTCTGAAAACGAACTACTTTACCTTTATACAAGAGTCGCTCTTTCGTACTAATGTGTACGGAAAGAAGGTTACTGACTTTCTACACTTTCTAAAAATGTGAAATTGTGAACAGCAACGAATTAGTAAGTTGGTTTCGATAAATCAAGCTTAAACTCGCCTAGCAGAATTGACCTCCCGTTCGGATGAAGCAATAGTTTCGATGCTGCAACACTAATACTGCTACGCGCTTCGAAAGTGAATCGCATGGAAATTATCGAGTTGTTATACAAGCTTCAACTTTAAATGAAAACGTGAAAGCCTAGCGCTTTGATGGAGAAACGTTTCAAAACTTGTCTGGTAACCGAGGTAATTAGGGGCAGTGGTATAGAGACCGTTTTATTGAAGGTTGCATTTTGTGAAAATCTGTTCGACTGACTAGTACCCTGGGGGATGGAATAGCAAATTTATCACGTCCTACTAATGGAAACGTGGATAAGCAAAGGCCTTATGAGCACGACTGTAAAACAATGGTTGGCCAAAATGAGTACTCAATCCGTGGTTGTTTAAAGGCAGCTTCCTACTTACATTTATGCCAAATAAACGCGCCTGGAATGATTACCATTCAATGTTTGGAGACAGAGACTTACCGCGCTTGTCATCATGATTCCAAACACTCGTGCCAGTTTGGTGTACTTGAATTCCTCTGAGCTCGGTCCGAGATAGATGAAAATGAAACGAACCGGCACGTTAACCTCGGAGGCACACGAGTGCTCGATTCCGGTGACCATGCGAAGAAAGACAATCAGCGGTTTGCGCAAAAATTCCACAGTCCCGCACAACACGGTGCATGCTTCGGCATTCGGATCTAAGCATTGCGTCAAACTGTTGTTGAAGCGGTGATGTGGATGGGACGATTGATGATGCAAGCTGATGATGTGTGATCGACGAGTCTCGACTTGAATCTTCAAATCCTTTGGGGGGAAAAAGACGAAATAGATCATTAATTTCGTGAAATGATATGTGGGAATGAAAAATCATCAAGTGTGTTTGAAGTGCAATCTTAAAGGTCTTACTATAAGAATTGTCTACTTTTAGACTACTTCATAAAACCAAGGCGAAACAGTTCAACTGCTCGATAATGACTGAAGAGCAATGAAAGCGATTGTGATTGTTAAAATTGTGGCCCGTGTGACAAGAGTTCTCGTTTTTCTTGGTTATTATCAGGTATTAAAATATGCCGTGTTAGATAAAGAAGCTGTGTCCCTCAAAAATACGATCGCCTAGTCAAAACATGGCTTATTAAAGAAGCTTCCGTTGAATACTAAAACAATTTGATCAGGAAAATCATGAAGGCCGTTGCGCATCAACAGTGTCAAGAGCTTTCATATCTTTATTACAAACGTCTTTGTACCCTAAGCACGGCCTACTCAAAGTCGTCTTCTGATTTCAACTTTCCATAGAGCATATCTTTTGGAATATGAGTGTTTCTCATTCTCTAGGCTGACCCAACCAGCGTAGGCTGCGCTGTCGCAGTAAAGTTAACGTGTTCTCAAGATCAGCTTCTGGCGAGCACTTATTGATCATAATGTACGCCCTTATTGTGAGTCGAGGTGTAAATCAAAAAACCAAATGACTTAATCAGTGAAACTTCCACAGATAAAGAAATCTGTCAATGACCTGCAAGACGTTCCCCAAATACACTTATGACACATCATTCGGGTACTAATGACATGATTTTGCGTCATATCAGCTTAGGCCGTCATGCTTTAATGGCAGTTTTACCTAAATTGACATATATGACGTTTTGACAAAAAACGTAAAAAGCGCATTAACATGTTTTGCGTTAAACGCTGTCGAGATTATCACACAACAGCCCTTAAGTTTGGAGCACTTGTTAGCGAGAAGATACATCAGTTTTTCATCTCCCCGTTGGAAAATATGCCACGAAAAGCAATGAGATAATTGGGGTTTGGTCTCACCCTGACCCAGGTGCTTTCCCACAATGTTTTGCCTAACAAATGTCAAATAGGCTTGCTGATTCAATTTGCGGCAGTTAACTTTTTTATGGCATTATTTTTGTTGGATGCTTGTTATGTGGGGTATTGCGTAAAATGTGCACGCGTTGGTGACCCTTGAAAATGGCATTATAAATGAACTGGATTTTGAATAATGTATGATCCGCAACACATTTTAAGCTCGATAATCGGTAGTAAATGTCAGAAGCGTGTGAAAATTAAACTTTTTCATGACCAAATCAGCATTATATCTCCAGAAGTCACCGTTTATTCACCCAGCCTGCAAAATGAATTGGATTTTGGGAACGTTAACTGCTACATAACTCAGGTGAAACTAAGCAGATTCGCGCCAGTTGTGGCACCTACAGTCCTTAGTTAATTTGATAAAAGTCAGCGTTTAGATAAGGTGGCTTGACAGCAGCTGGACGCTTATCCATGGCATTATGACCTCTTTTCAGAAAAATTATTAAATTATACCGTAATGATTTCACGGATACGAACACCGAGAAGGACCAGGCATCCAAAGTGGGCTGTTAAGAGTAAGTTGTTCCGAAATCGTAAGGTCAGGGCCAAGAGCCTTCATATATGTTGTGCTAACGTCTTTGTACCGCAAGTTTGGCCGGCCAAAAGTTTGACGTTCTGATTTTAACTCTCCACGGTGTAGAACTTTTAAATTATAACCATTTTTCATGTGGGTAGACCCCATTAGGGATAAAGATAAATCGTTCAAATAAAGCTTGATGTAGCCTCGTAGGTTTTCGCTCTACTCAACCATTATCATAAGCCTTACGAAGTTAAACCAACTCCACAGAGCGAAGCCGAGATAGCCACATGTATGGTATGCTTCGGCGTTATTTTGGGCGTTTTTCCTGTGAAACATACCCCTGCTCATAAATACGTATATTGGCCTAGTGCAAGCTTTGGCACCATAGATACAAAAGGACATCAAGATGCTCGAGGGGATTTATCACAGAGTAACTAAAATGGTTGGCTGCCTTCGCAACCTCTTGTATGAGGATCGACTGTTGCATCTTAATTTGGATACACTGGCTCGCAGACGGGTTCGATTGAATTTAATCCTCACTTATAAAATAATAAACTGAAAGATGCATTCTCTGAGGCATCTGTTTTAACTCCGGTCAAGCCAGACCCCTGGAACTTACACTATGGCATTGAATATTATACATTCTCACTAGAACTGCCGTCGGTTCTTCAAATCGGTGCGCGTTTATTTCCTATGGAACTCTTTACCGTCAGAGTTTGTAGAATCATCTAGTAAAAGGATTTTCAGAAACAAATTCAATATATTTATACTTGGTAATTACACCCTACAAACCGTTACATACACTTAATTAAGCAACTTTACATGATATTTATCCCAACAAATATTTTTCAATCATGCCGTGAAAAAGTACGACATTGTTTCCTTACTACGAAAATTGTCGATAGTCCCAGTGCCTCAATTTTTTCAAATATATATTTTTTTCTTATACGGATATCCTGTGGTGTTGTACAGTTATGCGCTTTCATTACCATAAATTCTCGAATTTGAATCTAGGTTACGATCATCGCAGTGATTACTCACGCTTCATGATGTACCGGTCTTGCGCTAAGCATCTACTTGGAGTGTTTGCTTAAGCATGTATGTTGTCAAGTGGAGTGACGAGGAAGCTTGTTGTGATGCCCAGCAGTGAAATCCGCAAGAAAGCTGTCATTCTGTTGTCGCTCTACTCGTTTCCGAAACTTGATTGAATGCATCTTCCATTCGAGGTGTAGGCGCCTCTTACCAGTTTGTTTGTGCTTACTCTTCTACAGAATCCGTAGCGATTTAAGTACCACCCATCCCCATGTTTTAGGTTTTTAAATTTTGATGGTTGTATGGCAGTTGAGCATTCGTACATGCTACCGGTGTAATGTTGTCTTTGATGATGATGATGATGATGATGATGATGATGATGATGATGATGATGATGATGATGATGATGATGATGATGATGATGATGATGATGATGATGATGATGAGTTACTGTGCTCAGTAAAATTAGATTGATGGATATCGAAAAATAATTGTTGCCATGTAATTTAGCTTTAAGCGATGTAGAGTTACTTAATTTATTTGCAAGACTCACGTGATTGTTGCCTTCACCCATGGTCGCTGAAATGCAAGTAAAAAACGATAAGTATGGCGTACAGTTTTTGGTATGGGCGTCTGCATTATACACAGTTAATCAAAACTTACACTACGAAAATAATGCTATCTAAACAAAAATCAGTGAAATAATTCACTAATACATAACGAAATGTGATCGAACAAGAAGTGAGACTTGAATAAACCGCATAATTTCAGAACATATATTGTGATTTATTTTGTGATGATCTTTATGCTTTGTATAAGAAAATCATCCCAAATTAATAGGGTAATGTATAAATTGCGGAATTTGGCGTTACGTGCAACTTGTCAATATCTGGAGTTGTAGAATTCTATGGAAATACACGAATAGATTGGTTCAAAGGTTGTCACTGCCGGAGCGGTTTTGAGGATGAGCTCTCAATTCCAAAATTGCTAATGGCGCGCGTCTCATATAGCCTCTGACAACCAAGTCCAGCTCCTGGCCTGCACTCATGGTCTTGTGTGACACGGTAAAACTGCTGCTACTGACAGAAAAAAGGGCAAATTCGGCTGACTGGCACCTTAAAATCAGTTTGCTTCGGGCAGGTGGAGCTCTTAAGTCCATGAACACCAACCACCTTGGGAAAGGAAAACCCTTATCTCAAACCTCCACTGCCTTGTGACTACTTCCAATCATTGTAAAGGCTTCAAGAGTCAACCTCGAGGAAATATCCGAAGCTGGAGTTTTTTGTTTGTATATTATTATTATTATCCACACAAGTTCTTTGCAGACGAGTGCCAACAAGTATACCTGAAAGAAGGTACATGATGAAAGGGAAAAAAGAGAAAAAGAGGGGATTTTTTGTCTGTCTGTTTACACATGCGTTTTGATCTTTTTTTGTCCTTTTGGAAAAAGGGAGGGTGGAGGTCATTGAAAACGGGAACACACGCACGGCAGGATTCTCGCCACTGGTTCCTTTCTTTTGCCATTACACTGAGTGTTATCAGCCACATATCTTCACGGAGTACCGTTAGGAAAACTCCTGCGACGGCATTGTTGTTCAAACGCATCAACCTAGCTGTTCCTTTGGTTCCAGTGGTGTTGTGGAGAGGGAGCACTTACTGCATGGGCAACAGCTAGTTCTACGTATTAAACTGCCCTGGCGTATATCTCAACGCACACATGGAGAGGATACACCATTCCGCTTCTATGGATAATAACACAGGAATCAGCAGATACCGGTTAAAAGCTATGGATCGACTGGCGTAGAGCTCAGCGCCTGGCGCTGCTTCCGATGATGTGATAGTTTTTCAGGTCTCATTGGACGGCTAGCGCTTGACTGAAGCTGGGTAGCTTCCAGTCAATAAGGTGCTACGGTCTGCTATCTTCATTGGGTGCATGGGGATTAGGAATCAACCGACAAACAGACTGTATTTTTTTGCACCAGCGAAACGAATTACTAAATAACAAAAGTCAGCTCGGTTTCTGTTATGTTCAAAACTTCGAAACAAGAATTCGGAGCAAACCTCGGACCTCTAAACTTTACATTATTGCAGGGTCGCCCGCATCTCAACGATGGACTAATGTACCGCGAATGCCCGATAATGAACTACTTTGAAGTGACATTGTAGTTGGCACTCATACTCAAAATTATTGATTTTATGATGATTCAACCTTGAAATCATTCAAACAGTGATCAGAATCAAACCAGTAGTGGTGTGTAAGTTTGGGGGATGTGAGCAACACATCACAATGATCGGTATCATTTAACCGTACCGTTCCAATATCGTTCAAATTCGGCCACGTCTGAAATGTGTCCCTTTACTTCGGGGTGCCAACGTTCGGCGAGTAACATGGCACGCAACACGTCATGCTCTCCGGTGGTTGCGACACATCCGTGTTCCATTGCATAGTCAGCGGCCTCGTCAAGAGCCAAACCGAGGTTGCGTGAGCGCGAGACGCGGACCAAACAATCTGTAAACAACATGAAGCGACTAAGGAATTTGCCGTCAATTGAGGGCTTGGACGATGGCCAAATTATTTCAGCATTTGTATTTTAATCAAATGCGATTTTTATTAATGTTGCATCATGTTCAGATATTAGAGTTAAAAACTCTTATCGAGGAAAGCCAAGTCTCTTAATGAAACCGTGTCCCTTCTTTCATTAGGAAGCCGAACGATGGCATGTTGTTGATTACACTCAAGTAGATCCACTTCTGACACCGCGGGATCGTATTTAGAAGTGTGGTTATATTTCCTCTGTTTTGCCGGGTCGGGGGAACTTATCCAGGTGGGAAGAGATATGCCAGTAGTAGATTTTTAGCAATACGAGAATATACGTTCATGAGGAGTGGCGTTAGTACCTGTGCATAATAAGGAGCGAATCGAGTGTAACGCTTGCAGGAGGACATCTTCCCAGTGACTGATTGGCAGATTCTTAGATTTCAGTACAAGCTGAATCGTCCTCCAAAGTGTTCCATTCACTCGTTCAACGTGTCACTTGCCTTGGGGATTGTGCGATTCGTTGCTATTCCTTTATCATGTAGAAAGTTTCGAAGTTCACGGGACATGAAAGACGTCCCAAGCCGTAATTTGGAGTACGTTTGCATGAAAGCCTCTTTAAATTTGGTGTTTTTTGTCTGTGCGTGGCAATGCTTGCTGCTGATCATGAATTTCAACCGAGAACTTTCATTCAAGGTCAGAGTATCCGAACACCATCTTAGCTGGCATGCAGTTGACTATGCAGCGTTCCACCTGACTGCTTTAATCCGATTACAATTGACATGACTTCAAACATTCCCTATTCTGACCAACAGACCTTAGTTCAGGGACTCTTTTGTATCGCAGCCAAATCGTTAGCCAAAAACGGTTTCATTTTCATTCATTTCCAAACCCCTCCGAAGGGTGCAAGTTATTCACTAACACAATTGCGCTTCATCGCGATTTCCTTGGTTTTTGTGTGTCCGCTTTCTACCTTCTATATTCTCGATTCTTGTCGCCGTATTTTGCAATCAGCTGTTTCGACACTTTCGCTCTGTGCTTTTCCAGTTCTTGTTATCCGGTGACGAGGCAAACGCAGTATTTCTGGATGATTTCTGCACCGTAAGAGCTCCTGCCGAACCCGAACTATCCATACCACCTGAACAAGATTTAGCCTTAGAAGTTGAACGCCTAACTGCGGCGAATCGTGAATTGTTGCGTGAACTTGTCGATTATGAACTCCGATCATGATGCGTCGGCATACGTTTGTGTACAGATAAATTATATTTTGGTTCATATGATCACAATTCTGTTAAACATATTGGGCCAAAACCACGACTGACACTAGTTGTATGCGGATAGCGGGTGCTGACGACGAGTTTAAATTAAGACTACCATGTTGACGTGATTTTTCCACCACCAAGTTACTGTTGCTCAATCTGTTGGTAGTTTGGATGGCAATATCCGTTACATCATTCAGAGTTTAGATGTTAAATCGCTTCAAACATTTTCTTGTCAACGATTAGTAATGTGATTCATCAATACAGGGGATGTGATCCTTAGCCTTTAGAGAGTTCTTGCTTTCGCAAAAATTCCATTTTTTTCTCCAACAATCTTTGTTTAGCATTAGAAAGTTGACGATTTGAACAGCTGAACAACTACTCACACAGGATATTATTGATTACTCTTTTTCCATTGCTAGAATAGAACCAGAGCAATATCTATGTGAGAGTCTAAAGTGTTAAACAAAGCAATCACGCTTATTTCCGTACGTTTTGGATGAAACTGACCTTATGCGTTGGAATGTTATTCACCATCTTGCCGCACAATAAAATTGCAGTGGGGTAGCATTTTGCACAATAACAACGAGAACAATAATTTTGGCAATCACAACATTATTTCGTGCAGATTTGCACCTCGCTATTCAGCAAACCACAGTTTCTCACACGTTCATTTGAAAAATTCACATCCATTTCCATTAACGCTGTTTAGTGCGTTCATCACCAGAATGTGTTTAGCGCCGCCGGTAAACATTTTTAATAGAACATTGTGAAAACGTTTGGGAACAGAACTTACATTTATGAATGGAACGCTTTTTTATAATAACGCTGTATAACAGACTAAAGGTTTGAACAAATAAACCAAATGTCTAGCTAACTCCTGCGCAGGTGATCGGATACCGTCGACGATAGGTCTTACAGGGTTGCCTTTATGTATTTTACGTAGGCGCGTTAGAACATAGGATTAGAGTAACTTGGGATACGGTATACACAAGGCCCTTTCCCAACCTCCTTAGCGTCACGCAAAACCCAGAGACAGAGACTACCTTTTTGCTGATATTCATTACCATTTTCATTTTACCATTATCTATCCGTTCATAAGGGACCTCATATAAGTGTAGCCAAACCTTGTCTAAATAGTCGCTTTTGTTCAAAATTACCGTTACTTTACCGTTACTCAAAGCACTAAATTGCTGGTTGCTAGAATGCCTTTATGTATTTTAGGTAGGCCGTAGAACCTAGGAGTTAGAGTACACTTGCGATACAGTTTATACCACAAGCCCTTTCCCAAACTCTCCTTAACGCCACGCAAATTGCTAGAGACTACCGTTTTGCTGTTATTCATTACCCTTTTCATTTTACCATTGTCTATCCGTTCATAAGGGCCTTCGGATAAGTGTACCCCAACCTTGTCTAAATAGTCGCTTATGTTCAAAATTACCGTTACTTTACCGTTACTCAAAGCACTAAATTGCTGGTTGCTAGAATGCCTTTTTGTATTTTAGGTAGGCCGTAGAACCTAGGAGTTAGAGTAGACTTGGGATGCAGGTTATCCTACAAGCCCTTCCCAAA
>JACCGJ010021503.1:26235-62030 GCA_013407085.1 Atriophallophorus winterbourni | reverse complement strand
GTAATTGCTTATTCAACCATAAATCTCGAATCTTGAATCTTGAATCTTGATCTAAACTGCAGTGCATACAGACCACAAATTCAGCTTTTGCGCTGCAAAGTAAAGCTAGAAGGGACTTTGAATCCAGACTTGCCAAAAAGCAAAGATTAACTTGAAAGCCTTTTTATGGCTATGTTAAGTCCAAACGATCATTAGGAGAAGAAATAGGTACGTTAGTGTTGGATGATGGCAAAACGGCTTTGTCTGCACAGATAAACCCCGATTCATTGTATTTATTCTTCTGCAGTGTTCATCAGCTCGATTCAGATAACCTTTCAGAAACTCACGATTGCAAAGCACCTCTCTGTAGCTCTGTGTAGTTTAATCAGCAAATGGTCACCACAGTTTTGTTGCAGCTGGATAAAACTAAGTCGGCTGGCCCCGACGGTATACATCCGGCTATTCTTCAACCGCTCGCGAATATAGTTAGCCTTGCAATCAGCAATCTTTTTGCAGATACCTTACTTCAGAGTATACTACAAGATGATTGGAAACGAGTGACGGTAGTAGTTATGTACAAAAAAGTCCAAATTCAGATGTAAGCAAATATAGTCCAGTAAGCCTGACTAGCATTCTTTGCAAGAGCTTGGAAAATATCATTCGGCACCAGATATATAAACATTTGGTAGCCAATTCCTTACTGTTCGATGCCGAGCATGGATTCTAAAAAAAGGTTCCTGCCTAACCAATTTTTTAGGCATTCTTGATTAAGTGACATTACGGCTCGATAAATGGAGATTAGTCGAAGCATGCTACCTTGATTTTCGAAAGGCCTTCGGCTCAGTGAACCATGAATAGATTCTGCACAAATAAAGGATGTGTGGTTTCAAAGGTAACCTACATCGAATGTTAGACAGCTCCTTAACTAGTCGCACTAACTATGTTAGAATTGCAGGGCTGTGCTCGGAGGAATCACTGATTCTCAGTGGAGTGCCTCAAGGCTCGGTGCTTGATCCATTATTTTTCTTATTTTTGTAAACGACCTGTCATTCTGATTAGGTTCCCGTTGCTTCCTGATTGCTGGCGATGATATGATCACAGGAACCGACAGTAGGGATGCGCTTATCTTTGATTTAGGAAAAGTAATCGAGTGGACAAAAACATGGGACTTGCCACTAAACTTAAGAAAGAGCTGTGTTCTGACGACTGATATAGCGACACACAAACTAGAAGTTAGCCCAAAAACTATCAGAATAGCTGCTGCTCAGAAAGTGAAGGATCTCAGTATTACTATTACGAGAGATTATTAGTGAGATACTAAATGTGCCGAAGCTGCGAACAAAGCTATCAAAGAAATGCTCCCACTGTGCTCAGCGTTGTCATGCCGAAAAACCTTTAATCTTCATTCCCTTATATAAAGTTGTCGTGTGGCCTGACTTGAAATACTGCATTCAATCCTGGTCACCGTACTTGAAAAAAGATAGCGCATGTTTCGAAAGGGTCCATCGTCTTGCGACTAGGATGGTTAAGGGTCAGGCAGGGAAAACCTATGAGGCAAGACTCAAGGACATGGATCTGTTCTCACTCAAAAGAGTCGACCTAAAAGAAGCCTTTTAGATTTTAGAGGGTCTCACAGGTGATAATATTCATTAAATCCTTGAACTTGCCCCTGAAGCAGACACAAGGGTTAATTATAGAAAACGTTTTAAGAGTAGGCCCAGGTTGCTGGCAAGTGAGCACTTTTTCATCAACCGTGGCATCCGTCATCAATTCTACTAATTCAATGAGGTTGAATGTGAAACAATATTCTCATATGACGTTCACGTTATCGCACCGTAAGGTTTCATCATATGGAAGATAGAAAGCTTTGATTTGAGTATTCAAATCGAGGGTGCTTTTGAAAAAAAGATATGGTAATATTCTCCATTAAAGCTTAAATTCTCCATTGTTCTATTGAGAATGACATTCCACGGTAAATTTTATGATAATTTCTGTTAGAGCCCGTTTGATCAGAAATTAGTGAATGTTGAGTCAATCAGATGCATATAAACAAAGATTACAGCCCTCGTTGACATTCTTTTTGTATATTTACAAAAAAACAACCAAAATTGCATTTGTGTATTTATCCGTGAAAAAAATAATATATGAAATGATGAAACGTCTTTATCTGTTTGCAAATGAATTTAGCAGGATTTTTGTAATTTTATAGAAACGTCTGTAGCCAAAACATCAAGCCGTATCATCTCGGTCAATCGTCATTTGCGTCGCGATACCGAGTTCCACTAAAGTATATCGAATGTTATTTCGAAAATTCATGGTGTAGGATTATTGCCAAAATATTACAAACGGTTGCTTTCCTTGAGGTGCAGTAAACGTGAAAACTAATTTAATTACCAAATTATGCTGAATTTCGAGTAGCAAATTAAGATTCATCTTTCGATTAAGTAGGACAAGAAGGCGGAGAAGCAGTTAAAAGTCAAGTCACGAAAACTAATATTCGATGATTGGCAACAACCAAGTGCTCTACCGTGCTTACATTTGGAAGGCCTCTAACATCCTTTAATTGGTTTGAATCAACGCGCTGATGTGAGTTTATTAACAAATATTGAACGACAATTGGGCCTATTACTATTTCTTAATAGGAAAAAAATGTACGATGGATTCACTAAGGCAGTGCCAGAGATCACGGTTTCAGACAGGAGCTCATGTGCACATTTTTCTTATTCCCAGGCATCCCTCAAGACCTGCAGGCGTGAACAACGCCAAACAATTTGTGGGGTGTTTGCAAACGTTTCAGGGTAAGGCTGACTTTTCGATTAAGCTCATGGTCCTACATCATTTGTATGTATGTGGACAAGTGTAAATGAAAGGATAGGTTAGATAACCCTTATTCAAAAGCGGTTCATATTCTATGGGGAAAGTGTTTTGCTTCCGAAAGAATGTGGATTCTGATCATGATATCCTTACGCGATCATTTTAAAAACACGAACTCAGTTGATGTTTGATAGATTTTCTGGCAAGTTCGACAATTCTAATTTGTTTGAAAAATGTACACTAGAATGCAGCCCAATCGATGTTCTCATAATGTATAAACATTTGTCGTAAAAATTTAATTTTAGAAACAGTGGATTTTCAAAGTTATTGAATTCGTTCTATTACTACGAATTATAAATTATTCGACTTTTCTCTATTATTGTCGACGTTTCTACGTTATTGTGGAAATGAACTTACGGGATCGATATTCTGCAAAATTGACCGAAAACTTTATCGTTCTCATATACCACACGCTGTAAATGGTTACTACGTTCGACGAGGATACGTATGAACGATTTCTTCCTTCCTCGTTTGCAATTCGAACTCGATTAGATTGACAATCGTCGCCGTCAAAGATTGCAGTGGCCACAAGTCCATTTGCATTCTTTTTTAACAAATGGAGTTAAAATATTGTATTGTTTGTAATATACCAGCATTTAGATTTCCACTAATTTAACACATCTTCCTTAAAACGAGACACAATCAAAATATGCTACCAAAGTCAAGGTTTGAGATAAATTTTCGAGATCTATTTTTGCTCCCGTTTATGCTGAATTTGAGAATATAGTGCTAATTATGCTGTATAGAAGTCTAATTCATATTGATATCTGCTGGTGTAACTCGTCGGCTAAGGTGTTTAAACTCGAATCACAGAAACAAAATGCATTCACGTAATAAAGCATTCTGTCTTTAGCAGTTATCAACGTTTAGCGCTATGAATCGAACTGCAGTAATCACATACACACAACAAACAAACGAGGGTGTTGTTATTCGAACGTATTTGTCAATGGTTTTCATTGCTGCAATTCTTAATCAAGTGCTATGTTTGTTATAAACGAAACATTTCCGCAGATCAATTTCAGACACGTGATTTATCAGTTTTACAAAATATAGAAAACAGTCTACTTATAACATACGGATCATTGTCCGGGCTCACAACAAATACTCCAGGCTCCTTCACATGAAATCATAATATCTATATCAACCATTCACAACCGAACATGAAGAAAATTATTAATCTCTAAATATTCTCGTTAATAGAGTTCAAACCATGCCAAAATGAGAATGTGTTTATGGATGATTATAAAAATCGACTGTAATAACGTTTTACATAGCAAAAAATGCAAAATTGTTGAATTTGAATATCTGCAGATATATGAGAGTAATAAGGTAATTATTTGCTTTAAACATATACTTTTTATACCAATGACATTCAACTTTGTTCCTCAGAATTCACTTACAAGAAATACGGAAATTAAATAAAAATTTAACCTTGCAGTTCTATCTTCGCTTTCTGGAATTAATTAAATCAATCGTCAGTCCGCAAGTACTTTCTCTAAATCACATAAAGTTCATCATGTAAATTTAAAAATTGCTGACTGTCATACTTTTCTTCTTCTTCTTCTTCTTCTTTTTCTTCTTCATCTTCTTCTTATTATTACTATATTATTATTGTTATTATTATTAACATTATTATTATTATTATTATCAATATTATTATTATTATTATTATTATTATTATTATTATTATTATTATTATTATTATTATTATTATTATTATTATTATTATTATTATTAGTATTATTATTATTATTATTATTATTATTATTATTATTATTATTATTATTATTATTATTATTATTATTATTATTATTATTATTATTATTATTATTATTATTATTATTATTATTATTGATATTATTATTATTATTATTATTATTATTATTATTATTATTATTATTATTATTAGTATTATTATTATTATTATTATTATTATTATGATCTTCTTATTATTATTATATGTCGTATTATTATTATTATTATTATTATTATTAATTATTATTATTATTATGATGTTATAATTAACTTATGATTATAACTTTTATATTCTTCTTATTATTCTTTATTATTATGATTATTATTCTTATTCTGCTTCTATATTATTGTATTAGTAATTATCTTATTATTCTTATTATTCTGCTGACAGTATTCGCTTATTATTATCTTGGGTATGCGAGTTACCTTAAAAGCGCATCATTTTAATTTTGATTGAATAAAATTAACCTTCATTGCTGAATGTCTGCATTTGTAACTTCAGGATCATATTGGCTTGACCGTTTGTAAAATTTTATGTTACAGCCTTTCTCGTACATTTTAATATTTTTGCCTTAGCACTGTTACATGATAACCTTGGCCTCTTCAATAACGTTAGAGAAATGTGAAAGCGCGGAATATCAACGGGAATTTCCCGTAGGTTCATGACTAGTGCGTTGGTGAGAGAGAACTAACAATAATTTAAGAAATCACACCTATGTCGAGGCTACTTGATTGGTGTTTTCCACAATGAGCGGTTTCCACATTTCTTTTACACAATTGAATAATTTGGAAAAAAACAGCCATAGCCTTTAGTAAAAATTTCGTAGCATGTATGCGTTCTGTAAGTTTCCTCAATGATCTCTTTCATTCAGAATGTTTAAATATAGCAAACCTGTTTAGCCGTGGTTTGTTTCACGTAGGCGTACTAGCGTTATCAGATATAACTTTTTTTATTTTCATCATAATAAATAGGTCAAATGCACTTCAAGAATGTGGTGACTTCAAGTTTCAAAGATTCCCGCATCATGTCGAGTTATGATTCAAATCTATGAAACAGGTTGTGTGACCCGGTAGTTGATCTATTGTTTTATGTTTGTGGCGTTTCTCCACTTTTATTGTTGCCAGACAATGAACGATATTCAGTTTCTGCAAATGTTTAGAGCTTCTTTGGCGTTTTGGACGATTTTATGTGATGGATATTTAAATGCGCATTCAAGTAAGAGCAACTCGAATTGCTACGGTACACGTCGTCCAATTTCGTAACATTTACTTTGCTCAATCATTGTATTGCGATTCACCAAATTGAAGCTTTTGATTCTGAATGTTTAGTTTCAATGATCCTTATTCCGAACACGTATCTGAGAAAGAAACCGTGTTTCAAGTGTTCAGAATAGCATTAAAGTTGGACTTTTTGCTTGGCTGAGTCTATATTATTTGATTAGCAGTGACATCGATAGTGTTTCTATATTCTGGATATATTCAACTAGCCGTTGAGATAGAATCGTCTTGGATTATGTTTAAGGTATCTTCGTCGCAGTTTAGTTAGTATAGTATAGTTAGAATGAATTTCACCAAATAAAGCATGATAAGCTGCAAACTGTGCCTCCATAACGAGACTTTTTGTGTGGGTTTTTTAGTCAACGGGCCACTTTTAAGGAGGAATTCTGTGTTTGTGTTTTTGGATTAACTATGCTACACAATATGAGCCAAATGCAACAATTTATGATCAGTGTCGGTAGATGAATATAGGCTCAAAGAGCGTTTACAAATGTGAATTCAAAATTATACATTGAAATCTGTCAACGTTCTCTTAATTGGTGATTACGTATGAACATTTCCAAGTGTTGTGCTGACGTCGAGTAAACGTTTAACGTAATTCGGTAATAGGATCACAAAATTACTAAAATTACACTTTTATAACTTTGTAGAACGTAATAATCCACGAAAGATGCAACGCAAAATACTAGTTTGGTTACTTGTTTGGGCTATCAATGATATTGCACACATATGTACTTAGATTAACATGGGGCTTGAAAGTGGAACGCTAACCAGTTGAAAAATCAACTCGAAATTTGTCTAACAGCGAAACAAGTATCATTTTATAATATTCACTCATTGGTGACAAATCAAAGGTAAGCTCGAATATAAGTGATGTTTCTTATCAGCCTCTGAATGGCAGGGAGTCGGTAGAACGAAATATTTCACCAAAATGAAAATCGTTAATCGAAGTAACACTTACATGATCTATAAATAACTCGATTTGATGCAATGGATTGATGAAAATTTGATGCTTGCAAAAGAACGTTCCTTTCGATTGCAATTGCACTGTCAATTTCGAGGCATTGCCTTTTTTCAGGTAATCACAATTTTCTGTATAATACGAAAACGGAAAACAGTGCTTGGCATACCATTACACCGTAATATTACCAGGAAAATCAAAAACCTCCAAAAGGTTGATATTTTATTTACAGTCAGGTGGTATTAAAATTGCAGGCAAATACCTAATAGCTGAAACGAATATCTCCTGCCTGATTTCCTGTAAAACATCATTAGGCAAAACTAATGTTGTGCTTTTGCGCACTAAGTCGGAGGTGTTCTCAGCCATGGTTGAAAAATTGCTCGTGATTCAAATTCTTTTCACACCAGTAAACACATTAATATTTTCATTCGGGATATTTGCACTAATACTATTGTAAATTTTTTATCAATTATACTAAAACATCTGTTTGCCAGCAATTTTCTCTAAGAGAATGTCCTTGAATTGAAAAACGTTTAATTGTTGAATCCAATCCAGAGTAATTAGAAAGCATCAGATACTAGTTTTCGCATCATTTTCCCTATAAGCAAATAATTAGAATTCTGTGAATACTAATGGAGATTTCAGTCTATTGTGTCGACAAGCTAACGATTACATTACCAGTTACGAAATACTGAAATATTTTCAAAAGATTTTTCCCTACTAGATTACATTGTTGTATATCAGACCTGGTCATCGCTTCGAACCGAAATAAATCAATTTGTAAAAACTTTTGCAGCAAAATGTCTTACCCAGATATTCACGGGGACGAACTCTGAGATGTCGATTTGAAGCTGTTCAGATATGTTGAATGAATATCAGAATGACAATGATAATATAAACACAATTAGGATAGATGTCGTAAACGGTAAATAATCTCTAGGAGGACTGGAATTTACAATATGTATTGCAAACATTGTTGGTTGGAAATCAATTCTGAAAACGAATCTCATCCTGCAGAATAGATGCCATAGCTTTATTTGCGTTAGATGGTAGTGTAGATGGAACTTAAATTCCACACAAAATTTCAAACACAATTTGTATTTAGTGTGTTCAAAAATTTTCGCAGTCATCAAAGACAGGATAAATAGCATTATGTGGTCTGTAACTATTGAAAATTTCAATTTGCGATAACATGGCACTTTTCCTTATTATCCAGGACTGATGAAATTAAATCGATCAAATTTATATCGGTGCTCATATACAGAATATTTTATACAACGACCGACATTTCCATGCTCTTAAATGTAGACGCAATATATTCTACAGAACACTCAGGAGGATTCTGAGGCCAATCAATTTTACATTTGTTTAAGGATAATATAACCATCTTACTTACTCTGCACCCACGTTACTTCGTATAGATTAGTTGTTGAGTTCGGGTAACGCAGAAAGAAAACCGAAGCGAATTTTCCCCAAACAACCGCGTGGTCTTCATGACAGCCTCGCCAATTGATTACTGACGCCACATCAGAGCAACCTCCATGATGTAAAACAAAAGGTGCGTACATTCGTCTGCCCTGAAATTGATTGAAAGATTTCAATATTTTTGTTATATTTATTAGGAAAATAGAGAATTCACGGGACTTATTCAGATTTATCTTACCCCCAACCAATCCACGTGCAAATATAGCGATTTATTTGCTCTGATCTTGATTGTATACAAGCAAAGTGTAGGTTCATCTACGTCTAATTGAGAATTGAATGGATTGAACACAGAATGAACAGACAGATTGCTGATTCTTAGGTCACAGTTCAAGGAATCAGATGCTGTGGTCAATTGGGATTTGATATTCGGGGGGACGTTTTGGAGAGAAATTTTGATTATTCGATTTCGCAAATGTGAAAATGTAGGGTATCTTTATAACAGAAGAGCAATATTTCGGGAGACTTCGGAGGTCAATTGTTCCCTATTCATAAAACCTGTATGATTAATTATATGATCTATGACTTTTCTGCGTAGGTAAATAATCCTCGATAGATAACCTTTGATATCCCAGCATTATTTGGCATAGCTTTACATAGTTTGCAATATATCAACGTAATCAAATAAACCTAACGCTTTCACAGGATATTCCGATTCTACCAATTAGCAAGAATGTATATTACAGACATCCGCAATTGGCCAACACCTAATTTCGAATATCGTCATTTGGTTATTTAATAAACAGTCATGCTTGTGTGAGTACCACTGACACTTGCTGGGTTGATTCTTTACACCAAAGTTCACATTCTCAGCGACAAGCTTTGGATTCTAGATTAAAATGATTACTCTCTGATTTGAATGCATTATGGAGTGTTTGCGCTCACATAGCGTTTGTGATATCAGCATGCTCGTAAGGATTTATCACAGAGCGCGTAGAATGGTCTTTGTGACTCGGCTAATGAAAATCGACTAATGCATATTATTGTGGATGTCAACCAAATCGTATGTTACTGATCAGAAAACATCACTATTATCATAAAAAAGGTATCGAGAAATGATTATTTATAGTGAAAAAACTTGATAATATTATTTTTAATAAAAAAAGAAATATCTGATCTTTGATATATACAAAAGATTTCTATATAGGCGATCATTTATAAACACCGAAATAGTCCGTTACAAGCTTCTCATTTTAAACGCTGAATTAAATACATTAAGTTACAGAACTACAGTACGATCAACAATATACTATTAGATAAATGTCTTACCAACTAGTATTATCAACTGAACCGCGAATATGATGAACGAAGTAACCATTTTCTAAAAGAACTGGATAATTGTATTGAATTTATAGGAAAGTTTTGTATCGTTCAAAATATTTCATTTTGTTGTTAGGACTCCAGTACTCGTTATCACTCATATCAAACGTGTTTTCAAGTTTAGAAAACTATCGTGACCTAGCAAATAGTTTCGGAAATTTCCTTTTATCTATGGAATTTGTTTATATGGAAATTTATGGATCTTTGTGTATCATTTATTCCAAGGTAGGTTATGGTTGATGCGAAATAATTTTTATGTGGTTGTAAATCATTTACTTATCGGAGAAATCAACGCTCAAATCGCGCGAGATAAGTTCTATTGAATTCAAATACACCATTTGAAATTTGAAAGACGTTTTGAGACCATTTTCAACATTCTCAAAAAAATACTTTTATGTGTTTTATCACAAAAATCGTTGATGCTTAATAGTAAACACAGGGTGACAAAGTGTACAAGGTATGAACTATTAACTGACAGCAGTATTGATTTTTGCAATCAGATCTGGAAACCAACTCTGAAGTATTCTGAAAGGAGGTTCTAAATCAAACAAATTGTAAAAAAACACTTTTGCGGCTAATATGTGATGCTCAATCCTTTAAATTTTTCCGTGTTCGAGAAAAGTAGTATGGATTTAGTAAATGTATGAGAGGATGATTTTCGGTGAATTTTGATGAATTCATTTCATTGTTGGCATGAAGTCAATCCAAACAGGTCTTTGCGGAATTTCTTGTAGTTTCGGTACAGACGAACAGTTTTAAACGATGATTATAGTAGCATATTTCTAACGTCTTTGTGTCATGATAAATTGAAGCAAAACGAAGGAGAAAGTAAGTTTATTTTTACTATTTTTTGGATAATTAATAACGCGGTAAACTAATGTATACTGGAATGTCTTCGTTAAATATGTTTGTTAATATGTATATGAAGTCATCAGGTTTAGTAAGCCTTCAATTTTGACTGTTACTGTGAAATAAGATTATTACAAATAACAACGACTTATCTCAGGTTCACAAAATCTAGACTGCAGAACGATTGAATCGTAATCCGTGTTGCATCCTCATGAATAATATATATCAATATAACTTTTTTGTATACGATGTCTCGACATTCAAAATGTCGAACAGTTTATCACAGATCTAGGAGTTTGAAAGTTATATTGGATATATTCTTGTTGATGCCTTCCAGCACGATTAATTTCAAGAAAACTAATAATCCACATGCCTTTTTAATGGTGTTGCTTCAAGCGACTTACAAACATTGAACTTTGGGATAATTTTCTAATATAAAACCACAACTAGCACCCTCATAATCATCATGTTGAAATCTTATACACTAGTAGCAACATTTGATGTGCGGCTAAGCCGGCTGCAAGAGAATCAGATAGGCAAAGATAATTGTCAGAGGATATATGAGATATGTGCCTTTAGAGCAATTGAAAGCTTACCACTACAGACTCAACGAGTGCAAGCGTGTGAAACACATGTGACACATTTTGTGCAACCGAAGGTAACCATCGATATGCAATTTGGTGTCTTCTTTTAAGCTATATAAATCCACAATCAACGATCAGACGCATTTGGCCTCACCTGCCATCTGATGTAAGGACCCAAGGATACTACGCTTCAATTTTTTGTAAAATTGGCACAAATGGGGTAAGTGGGAAATCGAAACTAGTCTAGATGCCGAGAACGATTATTCACATTGAGGAAACCTAGACGATCGGATCAAATACTGAGACGACTCTTCTCAAGAATTCGTGGAAACATTCAAGTCTATAGTGTATGCCCACAACAACTCATTAAATAGTGAAACCAACATAAACCCAACGCTACTTCCCTTACCTCTTCAAGATGCTGTGCAATGTAATGAGAACGCTGAACAGCTGAGTGAAAAAAACGCCTGATGCCACTCAGTGGTTAGTCAGCTTAAAAATTCGAAGGGACGTCTACTGATTGTCTATCACCGGATAGTAAGTACACTAGTAAGCACACTAATCTTATCTATGTTAATGATCTGCAAAATGTTGTGAACCACCCTAAACTCTTTATTTTCGCTGCTGACATAAAAGTCGTCCTATCATTTCCACCTAATAAAATACCACAAACTCTGATATCCCTTAACACTGATCTTGCATCTCTATCAAGCTGGGGCGCACAATGGGGATTAGAATTTCCGGCTCCTAGGACACACTATATGGGATTACGCTGCTTAATCTCCTGTGGCACACTTACATTAAATGTCTCAACCATAACTCCTTCTGCAGAAGTTAGGGATCTCGGATTTAGGTATTCCTCTACTCTGAACTTTAATGAGCAAGCAAGACATTTCCTCACGAGAGCACGACAAAACTTTGGTTTAATTAACCATAAATTCCTCTTACGCGATAGTAAAATTGCACTATATAAAATGAAGGTCCTGCCAATTCTTGATTCTTGTAATATCATATATCCCCACATGGGGAGGCGTGATTCTTTTCTCTTAGAGACTTCAACGTACTTTCACCAGAATAATTTTGGGCTATTCTAAACCTTTGCCTTATCATGAAAGGTGTAATTTGCTGAGTGTCGAACCACTATGGCTACGCAGAATTCGTCTGAATCTGCTTCTTTTCTTCCGAATCATTACTCAGCAACGAGTTAAGCTTCAGTCTGGCATGCGCTTTCGCGATTATATACAATATGATCTGCGCAATCGAACAAGGCTATTGAATATCCCTTTGTTTCGCGCTAAAGTTAGACGTAACTTCTTCTTAATTAGATATGCACAACTTTGGAATTCTCCTTCTCTACATTTCCGTATGTGCACATCTACAGGAAAATTTAAAACGCTTGTAAAAACTCTTAGCGTTCACTCATTATCCCAAATCCTTAAGATAAACTTTTCTCTAGATATTCTATACTCTCATGGTATCCCAGGTTTTTAATTACACATCTTTCTCCACATATTAGTATATCATGATGTCTTATGGTATTCTCTGGATAACTGGCCATTCAAGTGTCAGGTTACCGGACTTTAGATATGTTGCTACACATCTTCATCGTAACCGTGCGTTTCATAATCATTTTTTTGCCATATGACCATATCCTTAACCGTTATCTGCTTATATATCTGCATATATTAGTGTTATATATTACCCGAGTAGACCCCAATTATTAATTACCCAAAATGTTTAGCACTGAAAACCTTTATGCTATTAGTCACAAGTGACTAGCTGAACCCAACACTACGCGTAGCAAGAACAAAGGCAGGCAGTTTAGAAAAAAACGTTACCGCCTGTGACCATAAAGCCATTAGGCTGCCGCTCGTGTGTATTTATACACTGAATCATTATGGCCGACAAAATGGACCAATCCGAATCGAGAATCATGAATTATAATGAGGTATAAGTTATAATGAGTTTTTGAGGAAAATAATAATTGTTCCTCAACACCTTTCCTTTTGAGATTCTCAATACCGGGACTGGCGTGGATTGACCTAAAACGGTTTCACGTGTTTTCTTTGCCTGGTTGTCCAGCGACGTGGTTGCAGACTTCGGTCAGTCAGTATTTCAGTCGTGATACATACACTTGGTGTTGGAAGGTTGAATACAGGATTTAACACAATTATACAGGATTTAACACAATCTAGTTCGAAATCTTAGTTCCCCATCACTAACACATCTATCTGTAATCCCGCCATCAGCATCCTTCTATTTAATGCGAGATCTATTTCTTTCAAAATGTCTGATCTTCAATTTTTACTGTCTGCTAACCCAACTGATGTAGTTCTAATCACTGAAACTTGGGCAACTGATGAAGATATAGACGCTACACTTTCCCTACCAAATTATAATATTTTTTCGTAAAAATCGGTGCTCCACTGGTGGTGGTGGTTGCATCATATATATTAATGAGAATATTCCTGCCAATCTTCGTTGTTCTTCCTCACTGGATGAAATTGATGATTCCATATGGATTGATATACCTTCACTGGATGCCCTTTTCGGTTGTATTTACAATCCACCTCCTCCATCCTTACACAATCTTGATAAGCTTAAAAATGCTTTTATTGAAGTTTCTTTGAACCCTTTAAAAAAACTTATAGCTGGTGATTTTAACATGCCTTATACATGCTGGAACTCGCCTCATCAATCTAGAAAATTCTCCTCTTTTTCCAAAGCCATCAACTCACTAGGTTACACCCAAGTAGTCGATAAACCTACAAGGCACTCAAACCTTCTAGACCTTATTTTTACATTAAGTCCTAATGCTAGTAATGTGAAAGTCATAGCACCCCTTTCTGGTTTTGACCATAACATGGTCACGTGTCAACTTCATCTTTGTGAGAATCGGACATTTATCAGCAAAGCTAATGACCGTCTCTATGTTGATTGGACAACGTTTTCGACTCTAATTAAAAATATGATTGTACTGACTTCTTTATATCTCCGGATTTTAACCTTATCTCTTCAATATTCCATGAAAAGTTATCTCAATGTCTCGTTACTGCATCAACTCCTCGGAAAACTAAATCAATTAAACTTGATAAAATAAACTTGAAAAAAGATAGCCCGTCTTTCTGCTTTTGTAAACCACACACCAGACTTTTATTCATGTTTACGTCTCAAGGAACTTCTTAGCTCTTTTCTAGTGGCATCTCCCTGTTATTATAAGGGCTCATAGTCATGCAACGTTCCATTTTGCTTTTGAATGGTCGTAGAAGTCCGTCAGCCTTTCTAGTGGCGCTTTCCATGTTATAAAATGAGGGGCTTAATAGTTAGGCAAAGTTCCTTACCGTCTGCAAGAGCACGCGATATTGCTTTCTCCTGCATTAAGCAGTCGCCAAAAAACGTGCAGCTTCCCCGGTGCTTTGATTGACCGAGGGCAATGGCAACGCGGCAGAAATTGTCACTGCTGAGATTCTTGACGGGTTGTTTTCATCACCCAACTACTCATTCCTCGGTGATTTTATCTCCCCCAGATATAGACTGGTCACTCCCTCAGCCAGGGTACTCTGAGCAATCCGCATCTTTTCTCTATTGGATCCACTATCATGGATTCATCGCACGTGAACAAACACACTAGGTTCCGCGATGGAATGCCTCCTCCACTCTTGACTGAATGCTGTCGTCTCAGCTAAAGCTGTCAAGAATGTCAAGTTCCTACCCCCTCTTGGCAAAGCGACCACGTAAGGTTAGGCTTCATAGCGCGTTGCGTTTTCACAAACCTCTTGCGCGCCCATACGAATTTTAGGCGTGTTGACTGGGGCCCTACTTGTTATTCATATCAAATCTCAACTTCTTTTCTCGAGTTATTTAGTGTAACTGAAAACTGGACAGAAGTTGCAGATTTCCTTCCGGCTACAAGACCTGCATGCTCCACTGCAATGCTTTAATAAGCACACGGCCACCCTGGTGGTCTCCCAGCGTTCGCGTCGTTCTATTCGTAAACTTGATTGCTTATGGAGGCACATATAGGGTATCGCTCACCTCTGGTTCGTGGGTCCGTTACAGAACCGCCCGAGAACGCTTGTTGTCCAAAATGGCATAAGCGTGTGCTCAAACAGAAGTTTTGAGTATCCTTATCCAGGGATGCTTAATCCAACCCGAAAAGGTTTTACAGTTACGCGCAATCCAAAGGAAAAACATCGGTGACTTAAACTGGAGGATGGGCAAGTAGCTAATAGTGACCTAGCTAAGGCGACAGCCTTCTCGAAGTTTTCCAGTAGCGTTCAGCGAAGGGATAATTCTTTACTCACACCGTCTAAGTTGGTTAACTTTCCATCTGGTGTCCCTGCACTAGACGATTTGTCATTTAATGAGGCGGAGGTGTATGGAGCTCTTATTCATGTTCGTGCTAACAAGGCTGATGGTTCGGATCAATCCACTCAATTATGCTGAAAATCTCGCCCCAGGTGATTGCAGAAACCACTATGTGAAGCGGTTCAATTCATGTTTGCACTCGAAATATTATTTATATATATATATTAATCTATTTACACAATCATTAAAAATGAAAAAAGTGGCCAACAACAAGGTCGCAATCCGGCAATGGTTCCTCGTGAGTGGGGAAAGAAAGCCATTGTGTACCAATACACAAAGGTGGTGCAGTCGATTCTTGGGGTATATATAGACCGCGACCAGCATCTCTCGACAAGTTAGTGGAAGGACTTATACGCGACAAAGCTGCCCAGCATTCTCTACTAGTGTAGCATCAAACATGGATTCCGACGCAAAGGGAGGTCTTGTCTGACTAACCTCGTGAGTTTCCTCAATATTGCTACGAAAAGGTTGGATGAAGGGAAGCCGGTCGAAGCGCTCTACCTGGATTTTAGCAAGGCTTTCGATTCCGTCAGCCACAGATACTTTGAAACTAAGCTGGCAGCAAAAGGCATACGGGGTAATTTACTTGCTTGGATAAAATCATTTCTGACAGGTAGGACCTTTAGAGTACGAGTAGGATTAGTTGTCGATCCAAACGGAGGTGATAAGTGGGGTGCCTCAGGGGTCTGTGCTAGGTCCGCTGCTCTTTCTGATTTTTATCGATGACTTGTCGCCTATCTTGGAGTGCCCGTGCTTCATTTTTGCGGATGACGTGAGGTTCATTGGTACAACGAATGAAGATACTCTGATGCGCGACCTCGAGCGGGTCATTGACTGGTCCATACTTTGGGACCTCCCACTGAACCTCAATAAGTGCCAACTCTTGTCTGCTCTGGTCGACAAGATCACAGTCCAGGTGTCAGGTACTCCTATTAGCGTTGATGCCACACAACGGGTTAAGGACTTGGGTGTTCTAGTTAGAACTGACTTCAAATGGGAGGACCAATGCGTTGTTGCAGCGCAACGTGCACGCAATGTGCTCCAAAGGTTGTCATAGCCGGGGGTAGCAGTGGGGATAAGCTCCCACTGTTTATAAAATGCTCCCATATGGCATGCGTCTCAAATAGCCTCTGACAACCAAGTCCGGCTTCTGGCCTGCACGAGTGGCTCTCCGAGGCCCGGCGGAATGCTCTACCAACAGGAGAAGGGGAGAGGGCGAGCTGAACTGGCGCCTGAAAACCAGTTTGCTTCGGGCAGATGTAGCTCGTTAGCCGGGAGGGCATTTCATCTAAGGGAAGGAAAACCCTGATTTTAAACCTCCGCTGCCTTTGGGACACCCGATCGCGGGAAAGGCTTCGGGATAAAACCCTGAGGAAAAACCTGGAACAGAGTCTGGTAGACCACCTCTTTCTGGCAACTCCCTGCTGCCTTGCAGGTCGCACTTGGTTGTGCAAAGGCTAGAGAAGCTGACTCGAACAAACGCCGAGTGGTGCTGGGGACGTCGCTTTGTACCCAAATTCCCAAGAATCTTCTTTAAAGCCGACTCATCCTCCAGGAGGAGATAGTTGCACAAAAGTAAAGTAAATGTGCTCTTTCGGTTGAAGTCGATGCTTTCCAGCAGAAGTCCCGACGTGTTCCTGCCACTTTACAAGGCGTTAGTCAGGCCGCATTTGGAATATTGTGTCCAGGCGTGGTGTCCTCACTATCAGAAGGATATCATTCGACTTGAAAGCGTCCAGCGACTAGCAACACGCATGATTGAGGGCCAGCGTGGGAAAAGTTATGCTGATCGCCTTTGGTCTCTGGGTATTTTCTCTCTTAAGCGTCGTCGTTTGAGAGGTGATTTGATTGAAACCTTTAAGATCTTAAAGGGCTTAAGCGGCGTTAATCCAGATGACATCTTTACCTTAAGTCCTAAGCTGGGCACTCGCGGACACGCACTCAAGCTTGCTAAGGAACGATGTCGACTAGATTCTAGGAAAAACTTTTTCAGCTTCAGGGTGGTCAACTTCTGGAAAAAGCTCCCTGAAGAACTTATCTCCTGTAGTTCCGTCTCAACTTTCAAGCAGGGTTTAGACCGTGACTGGGGTAAGTTATTCTCTGATTACATCCCAGTACGCCTTTCCGTCTACACAAATACTAGTTCGAAACGCGAAGAGTCCAGCGGATACGCATAGCTGATGAGAGGCAAAAACCTCGAAACCGGTCCTGTGCTTCCGGTGAGATTTTTAGCGTTTCGGAATGGTATTCTACTCTGATCTATTCTGGGGTTGTAATAACCCTCGCGGCAATACGCCGTTGGATCAGTTGGGGCTTAGTTTAGTCCCTTCAGCTACTTATAAAGTAGCGAGTAGACGAGAACTTCAGTTCTTATTACATCCCATAATTACCATGCTTAGGTTGTCCTCCATTTTGCTCGCTATTCACTGTAGCAATTTTAGAGCATCTTCATATTCATGATTCTCCATCAGCTGACCTCTCACCGTGCTGGTGAGGACAAACTGCCTTTTCTTTTTTCCAGCATCGATTTTTGCGCGTTGCTGTCCTACTACTATCCTACTACTACAGCGCCTGGCACCGCGATCATCGGGGATTGCAAACAGAGAAGAAAGAAAAATACCTTTTGGCAGTGCATCGATTATAGCGCGGTGCTCCTCCAACTACATTCTCCTAGTCCTACGACCATCAGAGGTTCCACACGGAGAAAAAGGATTGACTCTTTGGCAGTGGTGGGTGCTTCTCCGCAGCTTTCCACCGAAAGAAATTCTGGACGCTCGATTGGCTTGTCAGCCACTTACTGTCCTGTGCCTACTGAACTGAACTGTTTTTGTTATTTTAATCGTAGTAAGATGCGTATGAAAATGTAAATGAGAAAAAGTTTCAATTATAACGTTTTCTAGGTGCTCACATTAAGACGGCTCAATGGATTCTGGCTGAAAGATTGGCTATTAACCATCTTCATCTTTGTGCAACTTGAACTGAACTGAACCAATTGCGCGGTATTTTAAATATTGTTCTTTTGTGTAGGATCGTCATTCATCTGTTTTTTCAGTGTTTGGACAATAACTGGACTTTTCTGTTTGATAGAGTTTTGTATTTAAATATCAAATACTTCTCTGTTTTTGCCATGTAGATATACAGTTTTGAATGAACGCTCTGTTGCTAGTCTACGTTTTACCGTCGACCTCAACCTCTTCTGCTGACGATAGAACAACGTGAACTAGGCAAACTGTTTCGTTGGACTGTAAACTTGTAGCTTTATACCAGCTAATAGAAATTTGTAGCGGAGCATTTTTTGACGCATGCTTCCATATGAAATTGGTTGGGAACTATGAATTATTCGCTCAAATTCACAAAGCCGCGTCATGGTAGGAGTAGGTTTGTCGTTCCTAATGATTTCACCCGTTTTCCACTTACGTCAGACCACTATTGGTGTATGGTTTTCCGCCAAAATTTCCAGAAACTAAGAATGCAGCCGCTTGCGACCACGATTAAAAGGTTTAAAATGCATTCCTTATGTAGAAAGAGTTTAACGCCCTAAACCCATGTGGCTTAGTATTAGGCGCGTGCGCTACATGGTACTCTCGCGTTGGATATTATTATGTACGTATGAAATCACAAGCCTGGATCCAGGTCAAATACTGCACAGCTGTGAAATGTATGTGGTTTAAAATGCCGTCAGTTCGTCTAGGCCTAGACATATATGAAAGTTAGCAATGAGACTCCAGCTTGTTTCTGTATGCAACTCAGTACTTTTGTCAAATCAAGTTCACACTGTTATCTTCGCAGCACAGAAATACTACACAATCACATGGTACACAATTATTTGAATCCTTGAATGATAAATTTTGCGATTTCTTGAAAAACTTAAGAAACATTGCACTGGATTTTTAACTTGCGGAATGTGCTTTCGAGTAAGGTACGTACAGTCAACTTTGAACATCAGTTTTACGTTTGGACGGTGTGTTGCCTGGAATAATTGGGAAGCTGTACCGCATAAGGCAAGTTTTCTTCATCGTATGTTTTCCTAACTAATGCTACTAAGTTGGAAGTGTTGTGGCTCACAAGGGCTTATCCCTGCGTGGTCTTTCAAGAAGAAAATTAACATTTGTGCTGAGTGAATTAAAGTGAACAGCGTTCGAACACAGTTTCCGTTTCTAATTCTGTTAATTTCAAAATATTACCGACAAACAACCACTGGAATCCATGATGGCGGTTGTGTCGAAGACGAGATTTCACATCGTGTTCGCAAAGGGGGTGTAGCACTTGCTAACCTTCGCCACCTGTGGCGTCGACGCGATGTTTCACTCCATACTAAAGGCCGAGTGTACAACGAAAATTGTTCCAACTCATCAGAATTACTGGAATCGGGCGACCAGGCATCAGTGAGCTGATACGTGAAGCAGATGGTTTGCCAGTTTTTAACATGCACAGACGCATGGAGCGATGGGCAGAACATTTTGAAGCACAGTTTAACTGGACTTCTGCACCCACTGATTTCGAGAATACGGTATACTGTACCCCATGGTCGATTTCTCTTGAGGCTCCGACTCAATCAGAGATTTACAGTGTAGTCCGGAGCCTTAAGCGCCATCGGGCATCAGGTGCTGATGCCTTGCTTCCGTCATTGTTCAAAGATGGCGGTTTCGCTTTAGTTCGCGAATTTCAAGCGCTGATAGCTAACATATGGGCTGAAGAACGCGTTCTAATCCCTTGAAGAGAATCAGTAATTGCTCCGATTTTCAAAAAGGGACGGCGCGATTCCTGTGAAAATCATCGGGCTATCAGTCTCATTTCAGTAGCTCCTAAAATACTGGCGTCCATCCTGCTTCACCGATTGAGTACCAAACGGGAAGAGCAAAACCGTGAGGAGCAAACTGGTTTTCGTGCCGGCCGAGGATGCATTGATCAAATTTTTACACTCCGTCAGTTACTGAAGCAACGCCTCGCTTTTCGTAGACCAACTATCGTGGTATTCCTTGACATCCGAGCGGCGTTCGATTCAATTGATCGTGAAAGTCTTTGGAACTGTCTACTGAGACATGGAGTGCCCGAGAAGTATGTTTGGATCTTGAAAGCATTATATTGCCAAACTTCGGGCAGGGTTCGAGCGTACGGACAATTGTCGTCCTCGTTCAATATCTCCAGCGGGGTGCGGCAGGGTTGCCCTGCTACCTGAGCTACGTGTTTTCAAAACTATAGGGTTGCCTTATCTCGGCGTTCCTTTTTAACTTCGCGATCGACGATGTCCTGAGAAAAGCCTAAGCTGGTTTGGTGGGCGCAGGTGTTGAGCTTCTGTCGGGTGAGAGAGTTACCGATCTAGAGTATGCGGATGACATCGCACTTCTGGGAGATGACCCTCGTATAATGCAACAAGCCCTGGACCGCCTGGCACTTGAAGCTTCAAGGTATGGCATGTGCTTTGCGCCTAACAAGTGTAAAGCACTTACCCAGGATTGGAGCGGCTCTCTTCCAAACCTAACTGTGTGCGATGTCAATCTTGAATTGGTCGATGTTGTGTTTTTGGAGCGTGTTCCGGATGACCCAACACTCAAGAAAGTTTTAGAAGACGACTGACAGAATGTATGTATGAAAGCACAAGCCTGATCCAAGCAAAGTGCCGTACAGTCAGAGACTGCACGTGGGCTAAGATACTGTCAGGTTGCCCAGGCCTAGACAGTTATGGGGGGAATAGAAATAAAAATGGTAGTGAGACTCCAGCGTGTTTCAGCATGCAGCTCACCACCGTTGGCCAATCAATTTAGCACGATGTTAGCCGTACAGCACATAAATGCTGCACGATTGCACATCCGTGCACAGAATGCTTCGTTTTATGTATTAGTTATGCCGGTTCAAGAAAGAGCTTAAATGGAACTTTTGTACTCCTTCTGCTCTAAATATAATTGTATTGTATTGTATGTGCAGCTCATTTGTATATATATATATATATGTACAATCAGCCAATTAGATGAACGAAATGAAGTCAAGCTACTAAGCCAAGCTACTAAGCTAATAAAGCCAAACTACTATATTGATTCAAATTCAAAAACGATCAATACTTCCAAAACAGTGTGAGGTTTGGCGTGCCTAGATTGAACGACCTTGACACCTCCCCCTGCGAAATAAAGGACGTTCACCTTCGGTCTATGTACGCCTTGTTTCTTGGATCGATTTAAAATGGTTGAACCATTGTTCTTCTTCGTGTTAGGTATCTTCTTTCTGTGTCTCGTCAGTGCGATGTTGTTCAACAAGACGGTTGTCGACTCTTTGCCATTGATCCTCAGTGCTGATAAGTTCATTTTGAGAAACATGCGGTTTCAACGCAGGGGAATCGTTATACTGCTTTTATGCACCACGAGTTGCGTTTTTCTGTGAAGCATTCGCCTTATAGCCACATGGACTACATGTACCGCAAACCGGTTCCTCTTTATAGTCGCTTGATCTTGTGAAATGGCCACGAATAAATTTGCTTTCTTTATAGTTTCGAGAACAGTTTTTGCGACGAATACCTTGCTGCCTGCTTGGTTGTTCATTACGAGCGTTGATTGTTCTAGGAAGCTTATCAGCTTTTGCAAAGACTGCGTTGGGAGTTGTTTGCTTTGTAGAATCACTGTCACCTTGATGCGATTCGTTCCGGATATCGTAACCATGTTTGCGTATCAACTGTTGAGTTGTTCTTGATGAAGAATTTGTCTGGCACACAGTTGCAGTTTTTGTTGAACACAGATCTTTCAAAGGCACACTAAGTAAATTCAGCCGTTCGATCCAATCCATTCCAAGCAAATCAAGTTTATCGTGAGGTGTCAAGTAAACTAAACCAGTTGCTTGCTCACCATTGAATTCAATCTTACAAGTAAGTTGTCCGTCAATCCGCAGTTGTTCACCAGAGGCATTTCGCACATTCATTTCCGTGGAATAGACCGTTGGGCAGCCAATCTTCTCCCACGTTGAGCGGGAAATCAATGTCACGTCTGAGGCTGTGTCGATTTGCAACGAAACGGTCTTGCCTTGCATTCTCACTCCGACTTATTTCCGTCTGCTTGACAAATCTGCTCCAAAGTTTGCAACAACAGCATTGATTCTGCCCCGGTTTCCATTCGATTTTGGATTATGAAGACTGTTTGCACCGGTCCTATAGTTTGTTCTGCAATGTGACTCTTTGTGACCAATGCGCTTGCACCTGCGGCACTTATAAGTTCTGAACGGACAATCTTTCGAATAGTGCCATCCACCGCAATTCCAACAGGCACTTTTGGGTTTCAATGACGTTTTGGGCGGACTTTGTGAACTACTGTGTGCTGCTGTGTTCCTGTGCACTTGAGGCTCTATTTTCTGTCCGGCGCTTTCAATCAACTTGGTATCATGCTTGAGGTTCACCATTCTGTGACATTCGGCTGCTATGTCTTGAAGGGTCATTTCCGGCTCGTGCTCCAGTTTGCTCAGAATTCTTGTTCGAACGTCAGCGTCTGCTGGTGATTGAAGACTGCAAACGAACATCAAGCATTTGAACTGATTTGGTGACATCGAACCGAGCTTGAATCTTTCACACTCTCGATTGATGATAGCAGCATGCGTAGTGTAGTCGTCTGTTTCCTTTTTCATCAGTTTGAGACAGTTGTAACGAATGCTGAATAAAGAAGATTGTTCTCCAAAGATTATCGTGAGTGTTGCAATCGTCAAAGCTGAACTCTCGATCACATTTTGGAAGAATTTAGTTAGTGTAACGTTCGTGCTCAACAGGACCAAGTTTTCTCAACAATAGGCGAACAAGCCATGCGTCACCTTGACCTCCTAGTTCAACTCGGAAAATGTCTTCGTATTTCTGAAACCAAGCATTGAAGGTTGTTCACGACACTGCATCAAAATGGAACTCTGTGATGGATGCTGCGATTGATTGTTGCTGTATCTGTTCTTTGGGTTCATCTTTGATATACAGCTTTTGCGAAAAAAGTTCAATAAGCTGCTTCTGTGATTTTTCGAACTGCACTTGCTGTTGCTGAAGTAATGCTTGCATTTTCTCGAAGCTAATGGCCATGTTCCCGTCGCCAAGTTTGTTGTGTTTTTGAAGCGTGTTCCGGATGACCCAAAACTCACGAAAGTTTTAAAAGACGACTGACAGAATGCTTCGTTTTATTTACAGCTCATTTGTATATATATGTACAATTAGCCAATTAGATGAACGAAATGAAGTCAAGCTACTGAGCCAAGCTACTAAGCTAATGAAGTCAAACTACTACACTGATTCAAATTCAAAAACGATCAATACTTCCAAAACAGTGCGAGGTTTGGCGGTTGTATCTCCGCTGGTGGGTGTGTCGATGACGAGATCTCACATTGTGTTCGCAAAGCGGGTGCAGCGTTTGCTAACCTTCGCCACCTGTGGCGTCGACGCGATGTTTCACTCCATACTAAAGGCCGAGTGTACAATGCAGCGGTGCGTGCTACACTCCTTTATGGCTGCGAGCTTATGTTAGGACCAAGTGGCCACAGACTGAGAGAAATGCAGATTCTTGCTTGTCTGCGATGATTGGGACATGTTTTAAGAATGCCTCCTCACCGTTTACCATACCGCGCCTTATTCACAGAGCCTGGGAGAAGCAACCGGGTTTTTAGTTTATGACGTAGCGCGTTGGGATGAAGAAACTCACCGTAGCGCAAGGCTCAATTGGGCGTATTCGTTTGCCTGGGTGGAGCCCAAAAGCTCCACCTAATAGTTGGCTGTAAACCTTACGAGATATGGCTGCAAACCGAAGTATGTGGCAGCAGTGTATTTCATTATGAGCGTCATATTTCGTTTTGTATCCGGTATTGTTTTATAAGAAAACAAAAATCACAAAAAAGCATGCATTGAAACTACAAAAAAGCTGCTTTTTGCTCATTTGCTTTTGCATATCCCGCTTGCCCGCTTTCCATTTTTCACGCGTTTGCTTATCTGCTTTTCCTGCTTCATATTGCTTGGCACTTTATCTGGCTCCAGATTTGTGCTTCATGATGATGATAATGCAGTGTTAAGCACTTAGCATACCTAAATTTCAAAAGCATTCTCGAGAGATCAGTGGATCTCAGTTGGCGTGATTATTTTCCTATTTTGCCAGGACCACTATAAACTCACGGTGTTATAGACCACATCATCCACGAGCATGTTTATCAATATGCTTGTTGATTCTGTTTATGCATTTTGGTCAGATGGATCGTGGACGGTTGTTCTCGTATTGTAACTGAATATTATGCTGTGTATGCTTCTCTTCAAGGAGTGCTGTTAGATTATTATTGCGAACCGTGCAAATAATCTGGAAAAATCGAAATCATGGCGAACCAAGTTTTTTTTAATACTTTTTTTGCTGGGCAACCCGACAGTATCTTATCCCACGTGCAGTCTGCGACTATGCAGCACTTTGCCTGGAACGGGCTTGTGCTTTCATACAATCATACAATACAATCATTAAATTTGATTTCGATCTTTGACCCGAGATTGAACCTTAACGTGTTGTTTCATCAAGCTATTTTCATTCTCATATCTGTCTAGGCTTGGGAAACATGACAGCATCTGAACACACGCGCAATATTTGACTGTGTGGCACTTTGGTTTGATCAGACTTGTGATTTTATTCTTACAAATAAATGGATAATGGTGTGACTAATGGTTAGGGTAACCAGCTAGTATTGCACCCACAAGAAACTGAAAATCATGCGAAAATGACAGATTTAAAGTTTATGTGCTTTCTGCTCACCGCTTTCACTGGCCTCACAGTGCGTGCAAAAATTTTTCAGACCCGTATCAGTGTCGTAGTCGACAAATTAGTATCCATTTCCGTCAGTTACTCAAGCAAGTTCACACGTTTTGTAGACCATCTATCACGGTATTCCTCGACATCCCAACGGAATTTGATTCAGTCGACCGCGAACGTCTGTGGAAATGTCTGTTGAAACTGGCAGTGTCCATAATTATTGCAGGAGTGATGTTAATTACGTCAAGTCACTTCATGCCGAATTTCATTCAGTTTTTAATGTCTATCACGTTGTTGAAGAAATTTACCGCAACATTAGGACGTATTCATTTGCCCGGGTAGAGTCCATAGATCCACATAATAGTTGGTTTGACACCTCACACGATATGGCGTCAAACTTAAATAAGTAGCGTCAATGTAGTTTATTTATATTGGCTGGCTTGCCGAAATACCTCCACGTGGTGCCAGCTAGGTGGGCTCGGTTCTCCGAGCTCAGCGAAAGGTTCGGCGGTGGTGTCTGAGGGTGTGGTGGGTTTTCGCCTGGCAAGCGTTCTCCCTATAAAAGCCACAAAAATCCAATGATGACATCACGACGCGGCGGATGTGACTCGCCGCTCCAAAAGTCACTGCCCCTTGTCCTATCCAAGGACATTGTATGGTGCACAGGCAAAAACTGAAGTCACCAACCTATCAACTGGGTTATCGGGCTCCGAACTGGAAATTTCCCAGAAAAGGGCGTATGAACCGCTTCGTCGGTCACCGGCCACCGATAGGTGCGAACCTCTCTCGCTCCACTGCCTTGTGGGTAAAGGCTCGGGGTGGGACCCCATAAACGAAATCTCCCCTACTTCGGTGTAGGCAACCGGGTAGTATCATGCCTACGTTCAACGATGCCGATGACAACGCTTTGTACCCCCCTTCTCGCTTTGTACATCTCATTGTTTATGTTGAACGGCACTATATCTGTATCAGATTGTGCAAATATAAAAAAAATGTAGTTTTTTGTGTGTCAATTTTTATATTGCATTATATTTGAAGCCAAAAACGAAAGACCCCAAATTTGCATGCAGTGCTTCTAATACAATACAATTCAATAAGCCCAGGACCGCCTGCCACCTTAAGCCACGCTTTGCACCTAACAAATGTAAAGCAATTACCTAGGACCGAAGCGGTTTTCTCTCAAATCTTACCGTGTGATGTCAATTTATAATTGATCGATGACTTTCTTTAATTATGCAGTTATATCTCTGCTGACGGTCGTGTCTAGGACGTGATCTTACAGCATGTGCGCAAACTGGATGTAGCGTTTTCTGAACGTCGCAATCTATGGTGACGACGTGGTTTCGATCCACGCGCAAGGTCGAGTGTACAACGTAGTCATGCGTGTCACGCTTCTTTATGGTTGTGAAACCTAGTCTATCCGAGCCGAAGATTTTGATCGGCTTTCTCTTTGTGACCCGTTTTCTGCGTAGGATTGCTCTCAGCATCGCGTTGCTTATATATGTCTGCAAAGAGGTTTTAGGACCAAGCGGCCACGGGCTGAAAGAAAAGCCGATGCTAGCTCGTTTGAGATGGTCGGGAAATGTTTTATATGTGACCCATTTTCGCTCATCATACTGCGCTTTAATCATAGAGCCTGGTGGAATCTGTGAGAAACGACCGGTTGGCTATTCAATAATCGGCTCACTGATATTTAAAAGCTCACCGTAGCTCTAGGCTTGGTGGGGCTTATTCGTTTGTGTATAATGGGTCCTAAATATCTAAACTCAGTTGTTTGCCACTTTTACGCTTTACGGCTTAACACCGAAGTCGGTAGCACCATTGTAGCTTATTATGCGTCAGCATCGCTCTGAGACCAGACCTCAAAGTAGTGTAAAGGTTTGAGTACCTCGTGATTCGTGAAGCTACAGAGCCACTCCTACCTAGCAGTCCGGTGGATTCAGATCGGACAAATTCAGTATCACCACAATGCATTGCTGTTGAGGATTTCTAGACAAAGGCTTCTGCTATGATCCTTCAGACTAACCTCCTCTTCGACTTGGTGGGCTGATTGCTATCGCTTCCGCAAGGAACTGTGCAAATACAGGTAAAATGACATATTCCATGCCTATTCATTGAACCCATTCGAGCACGTCGATAGCTCATGACGGCATTGGAGCGTTCTTTCGTTTGTGTGTATCACTCAAGTTTCCGGTGTTTAATGCTCAAACCTCAGCGCCCATCGGATAACAGGGAGCATTGGTCCGTAAGGTGGATAGTGTCCATCTTGATATATACTATTCGTTGTACGCGGTTGTGTTTGTTTTGTTTGTGCTTTTAATGGTCAAATTTCGTACTATGAGTAAATCACACCACTAATCGGTTGATAATATGCCTGAGCGCCCGAACACTATCTCAACCCATGCAATCTTTTAACCGCGGCAGTTTAGCTGACTCTAAGCTTGTAATTTCATACCAATTTCAATACCACATGTCATCTGTTTTATCATTTCTGCATGCTAATTTTGTTTCGCATGGATTTACCATGTAAAATGTTTCATCGCTTCTGTCGTTATGGGCATTGTGATGATATTTTACCGTTCCTGTTTTCTATTACTAACTGTATTCCTATTTCGCACCTTAGTATTACCGTTCTATATTCCAGATTGCATACCTCGGTTTCTAGAAGATTAAAGCCTAGTTCTCGGGCCTTCGTCTTTTGATATTCTTACAATCGGATCTAACATGCATAATCATAACAGACATCAAACAGCAAAATGTTGCATCCGTCTTATTAATTTTTTGCTTGTTCGTTAATTTAAGAGCCGTAAATTTCACTCTTGCACGGATGTGCAATCGTTCAGCATTTCTGTGCTGTGCGGCTAACATCGTGCTAAATTGATTGGCCAACGGTAGTGAGCTGCATGCTGAAACGCGCTGCAGTCTCACTACCATTTCTATTTCCCTCCCCTCATATCTGTCTAGGCCTGGGCAACCTGACAGTATCTTAGCCCACGCGCAGTCTCTGACTGTGCGGCACTTGGCCTGGATCAGGCTTGTGCTTCCATACCATAAATTTCACTCTTCTTTTGCATCTTGTTGAAACTTCTAGAGCTCCATCTGCTATGTAACAATTTACTTTATTTCAGCTACATTTTCCCCGAGTTATTCAAGATGGCGAAAGTGAATATCTGCAATGTTGAGGTATTGGATAACCCAGCCTCATTTTTCGATCAATTCAAGTTTCAAATCACATTTGAGTGTCACGAACCCCTGGAGGATGGTGAGGTTCAATCCTTTTCCCCCACATTTTTGATTTTTTATATAAAAAATCCAGTAGCGTTAGTCTGAGATAGTGTAGCTCGTTGTTCAGCGGGTGACCTGCTATCACATGTTCACCATCATTCTAGACAAACCAGAGGTCATCACCAGTTCCTATGTATCCATTGGCCTGAAAATAGTAGTCAGAGTTCATTCACGTATTCAGAGCCAATCATGATGTTTTACAGCCATAGACTACGTGCGAGCTAAGATACTGTCAGGCTGCCCATACCTAGACAGATGTAATAAATTTATGAGGCTCCATTCTAATTTTCTACCGTTCATCAATAATGTCGGTGCGCACACACGTATTGGAAGTTATGTACAAAAGTAATCCCCGTGTGCTTTTCCACAGATCTATGTGACATTAGCTGTATGGGTTGTGCCATTACACATAAGGGTTTGCGTGAGCTACTGTTTTCCATTACACGATCAGTTGTTTTTTCCACCTGACGAAGTTTAACTGAATCGTCTTGGCCGCTTGTGTTTTATGTAGAAGCCCAGATAATGGTTTTTGTCACAAAACGAACAACGACGCGCACGCTTTTGTTAACCTCGAAAACCATTCCTCATGTCCGTTTGTCTACAAGCCCAACATACTTACTCCCTGACTGAGTTTATTCCACACCCACTCTCATATCATTTCCACTTATCAGACTTGGAATGGAAATTGGTCTACGTCAGTAGCGCGTACAATGCCTCTCTTGATCAGACACTTGATTCGATCCTCGTTGGACCGGTGCCGGTTGGTCGTCACCAATTTCTCTTCGAAGTAAGCGTTCAACCATTCATAATGAAACACTCGTTGCGTTACAGGCCAACGCTCCAGACCCTCAGAAAATACCTGCCGAGGATATTGTTGGAGTCACGGTTGTTTTGATTCAGGCATTGTACCGAGACAAGGAATTTATTCGAGTGGGTTACTACGTCAACAATGAATATAAGAAGGAAGAACTTCGGCTTGAACCACCAGCGGAACCGATTTTACATGAGGTTGGTCTATTTTCCACGAGACTGAATGAAGGATCATCTATACAGTTGACATTTGACTCTTAATGTTGTATTGTAAATTCCGTTGTATGAATTTTAGTTGCTCCGCTCTTGAATACATTCATTCATTCATTTTGTGCGACTATCTCCTCCTGGAGGATGAGTCGGTTTCAAAGAAGAACCTTCTTTGAAGCTCTTGAATACACGTAATTTTCTCTAAGAGGGATGTGCAATCGTGCAGTACTTTGTGCTGTGCGGTAACACCGTGCTAAATTAATTGGCCAGAGGTAGTGAGCTGCATGCTGAAACAGACTGGAGTCTCACTACCATTTGCTGTTCTTTTTTCTTCCTCATATCTGTCTAGGCCTGGGCAACCTGACAGTATCTTAGCCCACGTGTAGTCTTTGACTGTGCGGCACTTTGCCTGGATCAGGCTTGTGTTTTCATACCATACCGTACTAAGAGGGCACGTGGAAGAAAAATACGCTGTGAATTAATATGCGTCTGTTACGCATCCGCATTTACTTAAAAGATTGCTTCACCTTTCACAGTTCTTGTTGATGTTTTATGATAAAATTACAAAACTTTTTTTCGAAAATATTAACTACGTATTTATGACTTTTCGAACTCGCTTTTTACCTGACTCCATTTCCTGTTTCTTGCGAGGAAGTTACGGCGGTTTTATGCCTTCCCATGTGACATCTCTTCTTGCATCTCAACTTTAGGACGTCATCGTAATATCAAGGAAGCATTGTCGGAAAATTCTAAGTTCCTAGTTTTATGCCCGTGGAGATATACAGTCTTAATCCTCATTCACCAAATGATATCAAGCTATGAGTTAGCACCTTATTGGGCGAAGGCTGCTTAGCTTGCAAGTACCATGCCTCACAGTCAAAGACTGCACGTGGGATGAGATACTGTCAGGTTGTCTAGGCCTACGCAGATATAAAAAGAAAATGACAGTAAGACTCCTGCGTGTTTCCGCGTCAATCTATCACGGTGCTACCTGCGCGTTCTTGAATTACTACACAATTACACATCGGTGGCTAGCTTGAGAGGTCGATATGCGTCCAATGACATTGAAAAGTTCAAGAGCCACTCTAATCACTGAGCTTTACACCAATCAAGCAATAGCTTTTCAGCGGTATCGAGAGTGTAGTATTGTTGTGCTGTGATCTGTGGTATCACAGTTTAGTGTAAAAAACGAGCTATTGCCCATGCATAATTACTCGTTCCCTGGTACCATAGGAACCGAAGATTGATAGCGATGCCGTCGCAGAAGTTGCCAGTACAACTTCTAAATATCACCCTAAATCATTCATGGAGGTTGAATCCTGTATGGACGTAGCTGTAAAGTATTAAAGACTCAAAGGCAGAGTTTTCCTTCCGACGTTACTATCCTACCCGAAGCACAATCTCTGGTCGACTCTTACCCGTTTTTGTCATAGTCATTTCCGCCGGGACAAAATTCGGATCAGCTAATTTTGTTCTACTATGCGCGAAAATCTAATCTGCATTTACACAGTATCGTTGTGTACGTGAAATCACAAGCCTGATTCATTTAAAGTGCCGGGCAGTCGTCGGCTGGGCTAAAATACTGTCAGATTGCACAGGCCTAGACATCTATGAGTACGGCGATAGAAATGGATCACTATCTTCGAAATCCCATTTTCCGATCGCATCCCATTCATTCAAGTAAGTATCATGATTTCACCTTCCACATCGTTGAGATATTAATTCTGTTCTTCCGATGTTGTTTGATATTCCCGGCAACTAGTAAACACAATTCATCCCTCTGTAATCATACACAAACCCGTGTTTCTTTGACAGCTTGAACGTCACATCATCGCCTCCGATCCGCGAGTGACCCGCTTTCCTATCGATTGGGGTGACGGTTTCCTTGATGGGTGTCCAGAGCCCGAACAAACGGAAGAGCAAACTGAAAACGGGGATTTGATGAACGATGAAGAGGATCAAGAAAGTACACGAGATCAAACAATAGATGATGAAAATTCTGAGGAGACCAACGAAGCCGAAGAAAACCAACCAACTGTGGTCAATGCGTCTGATACCATGGCGAAAGTCGTTTCATCGGATCAAGCATCGAACGCCTTCTCCAATTCTGGAACGCCATTACACCAGGTGCAACCGACAGCGATATCTATTGACCAATAATGTTTTTTGAGGTTAAACCAATGGACAACCTATAGAACCCATTCTTCAGAGTATTTTTGCATTTTCCTATTGTTATTATGTCATTCTGTATGGCCAATTATGCAAATGGTGGGCTTTTGCCTGTTCCCGATTTTTCTGTGTATTAAATTGTATTCACACTGAGTTTTTTGTTTCCTACTGGGCACAGGGTGTTCTAAAGTTTATCCACAAACGGCACTAAGTTATGCTACCCACATTACTTACTTAGTTTACTTTTGTGCGGCTGGCTCCACGAGTGGATTAGCCGGCTTCATTGATGTCTCGGATCGCACCAGCCCACGCACGTCGATCGGAGGCGAGATCGTTGCAGATCGGGATCCAGTCTCGTTCCCACCTGCGAACTCCGTAGACGGTACGCAGACCCAGGGTGTCTACATCCTCTTTCACAGTTGACAGCCAGGTTTTCACTTGACCACCTTGCCGCCGACGCCAGGTGCAAACGGGTTTGGGGTCGATGACGAGTTTTGGAAGTGCTGTGTCTGTCTGGTTCCAAAGGTTGTTACAGCCGGGGGTGGTAGTAGGAATGAGTCGCCTACTATCTATAAAATGCTCCCACGTGCCGTGCGTCTCAAATAGCCTCTGACAACCAAGTCCAACTCCTGGCCTGCACGAGTGGCTTTCACAAGCCCGGCGGAACTGCTCTTACTGACAGGAGAAGGGGCGAAGGCGGGTGACTGGCGCCATAAAACCAGTTAGCTCCGGGCAGATGGAGCTCGTCAGCTACTGCCAATCCATCTAGGGGAAGGAAAACCCTGACTCCAAACCCCAATTGTCTTGTGGGTTACCCGATTGCGAGAAAGGCTTCGGGAGAAAACCCCGAGGAAAAATCCGGAGAGAAGCCCCGTAGGTAGATAACTGGCGCACAGCGCGTTTATCTGCCAGCTGCCTTGTAGGTTGCACTTGGCTGTGCAAAGGCTAGAGAGGTGTACTCGAACAAACACCAAGTGGTGCTGGGGACATCACTTGTTCACTATCCCCAAGAAACTTCATGACGATTTCTCAACGTATATCTCAGCTACCCACATTACTCGATTCTGAATAGACGGGAGTGTTGGTATGGGTTTTATGGATAGCATAGGCTATCCACTGTGTATACAGGCTATCTACATTTTTCTACTTCCCATTATGCTTGCCCTACCTTATTCATTTGAACCACACTGCGTTGTGGGAAGAAATTGATACTGTTCCAACTGTACTGGTTTCCAATTTTGTTAATTCACGACTTTGCCTTACCCGGTATATCACATACTTCTTCTGCCCTTTATGGTTTGAGCAGTAGGCGCTATGCTGTGTTCTGCGTTAGTTTTGTGCATGTTGAAGTACGCGGAATAACTCGGTATTTGAACACCATAGTCCGTCGTAGGAACCCCATGTATCAGTGGCTTAAGAACCGAATACTGTTTACTACTGCCGTGAGAATGAAATTCGAGTTTGAGCAGTTTCTAGGTAACGTTTCAACTCTGACACAGAAGCTTCACCAGACCGAGTGTTATAGTCGAAACAGGGAATGCTATTAAATCGCACTTTATCCACCATCTCTTATAGATCTTTCCATTAAAAAGTCTGTAGACACCCCAGGGATGACAAGGCACGTAAATTAAAGTCTGATAAACCGTTCCTTTGCGTGGACGTTTTAAGTACTCTTCAATCCTAGTAGGGAATTCAGTGGCTGTCTGATCTATGTACGCAGCAAAGCAATTACTACGCTTAATCTTAGACGAATAAGATAACAGCTTTATTTGACCAATAAACACAATTGGTAGCGCTACCTAATTGTAACTTAACCTGGAGATGTACCAGAAGAGTTCTCATATCATCAGTATTGACTCTTCCTTTATGATTATAGTTATCGCTTTGATATATGGTATACATACCGTGGCTCGCCAGTTTTATCTGTGTTTCATGCTTCAATTGATGCCTTACAAAAGTCTTACAATGACCATGGTATATAAGTCGCTGAATGGCTCCTGGAAGAACACGTTTGCATTCTATGTTGTCGCTATACAAGTGCTCGCTTTTATGGAAGATGACCGACGCTATTGTGTTTAAGATGAGCTAAACTGTAGTTCAGGACGGCATCCGTATCGATTGGTTTGCGGCAAACGGAAGGTTTTTATTTCATGTTTCCTTCAGATCAGTCTAGAAAGGAAACAGTTCCTATCCTGCATTCCACTTCGTTTTTAACTTTAGTTTGAAGATATAGCTGGTTCAAATAATGATGAAACGCTTGTCACGTTTTATCAGGAAAAATGTGTCATCAACATAACATCGCCACAGCCTGGGCATACTATTTTTGAATGATTTCGTTTCGGAATATTATGTATAGATATTTGCAAATACTAGGGGTATAGGCTCTTAACATAACTGCCCGCTTACCAAAAGGTCGTTCATGTCCAAGCTAATTTAAACGCCTTTAATGATTTGCTGAACGCTTAAATTTCTGCGATCTTGCAAACTGGCGTCTGCTTCTAGTGCTTTTCTGGCTTTTTGTAACCGACAAGTTGTATCAACACTCTTAAACAGAGAGCTCACATTAAAGCTGACCGTAAGCTGGTCGTCTTCTATTGAGACCAACTTAAGCAATTTGTGACAACTCATCCGTACCAAGCCAACTTTGTGCATAGTTCGATGGGCTTGGCACGGATGAGTAGTCACAAATATAAACAACATATTCTCCAAATATCGCTTATACAACATTGTCCATCAAATCTAATCGGTGACAGCTTACACTGTATCTGATGGGAAGACCTGACACGGAGATCTGTTCGGTTGGTCGGGCAAACAAAGCTACTCAAATGTGCCAATCTGGAGTTTATGGACGCTTAATTGCGATCGGTCAAACGGTGGACGGTAGCTCAGGTCGTTAAGGCCTGGGACTACAATGGTGATGGTCGGGTGTTCGAATCCCAACCCCGAAGCGGAGGATATGCACTGCTGATGAGCTCAACCAATAGTGAAACTCGAGTCCAGTGATTCCATTATGGACCGTCTTGATCAACTTTGTGAATAGTTCGATGGGCTTGGCACGGATGAGTAGTCACAAATATGATACCAACTTTTATGCGTATTGCGAAGCCGTACGCGTTCTTAACGAATTCGTCCTTATTAGGAGATAACCGTTTCAGCAAACGCGCGAGATACTCAGGTAAATCACGTGGGGGACCCTTCCAATCAACGATGAATCGTAGAGGAATGACTCCTTGTGTTTCTTTGATGAACCTTAAACCTTGGACTTTGGTTGAATTTCGGTTTATATTATATTGCAACATATAACTGCCCGTAACATTGCTAAATAGTGATCCTTTTGAAGTATCACAATGATTTTATCTTTGTCATCTTTGGTGATATATTCTGGTCATTTCGCAAAGTGTTTTCTGCTTATGAAACGCGGGATTGGCTTCACTTTCTTCTTGACTTGTGATAACACCAACTATCCGATTTCGTATTGCTTGATCACCGGGAATCGCGCTAAACGATGCAGGGTATACATTCGCCTGGCTTCAGGGAATTCTTACTTATTGCGCAAATTCCTCATCTCTTCTTGAACAGGATTTACAAGGACTGTGATAGCAGTCGTTCAGAAAAATTCATAATTTTAGAGAAATGTTTAACAATAATTTTATTAGTTTCATTATAGCTTTATGGAACTCACGGTTTTGTTTCGTCTATGTGGCAAAGATTAAACGTTGCAATCAACTTCAGATATTTTTGTTCACAGATTGTAATCTAGTGGATGGCTTTTAATCTAGCATTCATCAGGGTTCAGTTAACCTTGGGTGAATTATCGGGAGGCTTAACAAACAGATCCCTGGGTAACATTCCGCGCTTGTTGTATCGAGGATTGAAGATTAAGTAATTCGCCCATCTACATTCACATTCCGCTATTCTCACTAATCGAGTGGTCTTAAACAGTTCCCATTATATTAACGACTGTTTAACACTCTTTCAAAGCTCGAAGAGCCTAAGCTTGATGGTGGATAATGTGCATTCGTTAGTATTGGACTGTGCCGTTAACACCGTGCTAAACTGATTTTCGTCGATAGTGTGCATGCAGCGAAAACTCGCTGTACATCTCTTGCTATTTTTATCGTTTATATGCCGTCGCGCTGAGAC
>JACCGJ010021503.1:0-26215 GCA_013407085.1 Atriophallophorus winterbourni | reverse complement strand
AGAATGAGTTTCGAATAACGGGTCAGAGATACGCATATTAGATAAGTGGCAACAATCACGAAGCTAGTCTTGTGTTTCCGCCTTGCTTTTTAAACTTAATGAGGTGCGTGTGTAAGGCAAATGTATGCATACACCGATTTTTGTTTCAAATACTAATCAGTTTTAGATTCTGACTTCAATTGAAATGTTCTCGATCTATGTAGATTGGTCCACCACCACATTTACGCATAATGACTTCAGTGTGTGTCTTAACCGTTGGCCCTGGCTCTGATTTGTGTAACATCTGAGAGCTTAATGTAAAATTGCCGTGCTGGTATTCAAATGTATACTGGGACTCGTTGTGCAACTATTCCGTTTATAAATTCTTATAGATATAATCAATGTAAAACATGAATAGCTCCTTATCGTCACTTACTAATATCTATCGTATTTTAGGTATATTGAACAGAGGTTTAATGTGCATTGCTAAGTTACACTCAGATAGATCAAGTTTGGAAGTGATGGGAACCGTAATTGGCTTCACCGAATCGCTATACACGATGGATCATGTACGAACTACGATTAGCACACCCATTTCGGCATTCATACAAAAAATTGCGTTGAATCACGACTTCATGCTTTATTCATTTTTCTTGTTTTTACTACAAACACCAGTAGTAATGAGGATTAAATTGAAAAGAGCAAAGCCAACGGTTTGCCCATTCTGACATCGTACACTGTCACTGCTCATACATCAATATACACTATATTTATATAATATTGAAGTGAGCATGTATTTTGAGAATAAACAATTAGTAAATCAAAATGGGTGATGATGTCTGGGGCCTAGCGAATCGTACTAGCTACTCGAAATTCATCAAAATCTTCCGACATTTAGGACAACAATATTGTGACTTAATGAACAATCAAATATTTTGAGTAACAATGATCAACAATTACATTTTTAAATCACACCTTTGCCTGCTTCTCGGTAAATCCAAACACCACAAGAAAATTTGTGATTTCTTTCAGGTCCAGTTTTCCATCATGATTTTTGTCCAACGAATCGAAATTTTGTTCCAAAACCTTTGTGTAATGCGTAGGAACTAAAAACAAACCCATGAGCAAATCATTTGATCGTGCAATGAAAACAATTAGGTTAGGTATAGAAAAATTGAACGATCAAGGTCACTGTGTTGCGAACTTTGACATTTCTATCATAAATAAACAAAAGCTATATGTCTAGCGGGGGAGTTATAAAACGCAAATGTATTATGCATTCGATAACGAACAAACTGACTAAATCTAATGTAATGTGTTGCTCACATCCCCATCCCTTACACACCACTACCGGTTTCTGGCTGTTTGCCATCGTCAGGTGGAGACAGTAAGATCAGATTCAGTGAGCGTTGTAACAGTGGTAAAGTAGTAAACAAAGTTAGACTAGTAAGCCACTGTTACATAGGGTTCGTACAACGAAGCACGATGTTCAGACACAGAATCACAAATTGATTCTTGGTAAAGTACTCAAGGCGCTTATGACTAAATCTAATGTTGCGCAAGTTATATTACGGATTAGAACATAGCAAGGCATTGTGTAAAGCGTCATCTGCAAGCTGGGGAGGAGCAGAAACAGCTCTTGGCTGCTGAAAGCAGATCACGTCGCCGGCGTGCAACCGACGCCCTACAACCGAGTTTTGACCTTCGTTGCAAGCCCTGTGGGAGAGATTGTTCCTCCAGAATCGGACTGTTTAGTCATTCAAAAAGCTGTAGAACATGAAAATTCATGCCATTGTGCTGTACAACCATGGTTGACATCGACGGAAGGAGGCCAACAACAACAGAACATAGCATGATCATACCAACCTTCTTTACTGAGAAAAATAATGACTCTCTCAATAAGCTTGCTTTAATATTGCGCCCAACTCTTTGGCGCACAACATACCCGGCTCTGGTAGCTTCGAGTCCATTAGCCAGTAAACATTTTTCCTCATAAATTATTTTCATTACACCATTTTGTTAAAGAGGATTTCGACGAAGGCATCGAACCGTGCCATTGGGCTGTTTAAGCCAAGATTACATTCTACTTTTTACATTTTGAACGAGGCTTCACAAGACTGAATCCAGTAACCAATATGAAGAATTTGTGGTATAAATAATAATCGCCATACGATATTAAATATTCGTTCGGGCCGAAAAAATAATTGACAATCACAATCAATAATTCCATGTAATATCACGTACAGCCGGGTTAAGTACGCATTATTGTAAAGGTGTGATTTGCCTTAACTATAAGCTTCCTGATGATAAGCGGAACACCATCACCGACCACAAAGCAAGAACAGGAAATAACGAAACGTCTGATGCGACATTCGCGTGAATATGATAATTTTGCTTGTGAAATGATTGTATGACTACGGTTCGAGCAATAGTATTCTTGGAAACGCGAGATAATTGTTCGTTGTCTTATAAGTAATACACACGTTTGTCCAATTGGTTTTATCTAGTGTTGCGGGATTCGTAGTAAAACTCGAGTAGCGCTGGATTATAAAGATGAATCGAGACACAATCAAAAAGTGACCGTGAAACGTGTGATTAATATCGGATTAATGACCCGAAAAGTAATGATACGAGGTCAGATGTTAACCAGCTACCGCATATTAGGCGATGACATAAATTGTTGAAATACTGAACCAAAATTCGGACGGTTATCGGATTCAGGGAATGTAATGAACGTCTTGTTCGAAACCGTGTTGGCATCTCACCTGCTATAATATGACTTGAAACAAAATTGCAGCCGAACTGTTTTTCATCAAATACTGTAGAGACATGAAGTAACGGACAAGCAATCCCGTGGGACTTAAAGAATACCGCCTTCAGGTACAAAAAAATAGCCAGAAACGCCAAAAATTACTGACAGTACCAATCGTCGACCAACAGAAATCCGGCTAACAAAGGACTTGCATGAACACAATTCAAGTGACAACCTGTCGAAATCAGTCGAATAATTTTTGCGAGGTGGTGAAGGTTTGAATGGAACTGACGCAACAAATAAAATTGAAGTGACATCCGGCATTGATAGGTCGATGAATTTTTTTGTGATTACAAAATCTGCCTATAAGACATAGGGGCACGTCTTCATTCTATTTATTTAGCGTAATAAACTCTTAAACAATTGGTTTTCTCTTGTGTTGTGAGGTTCGTAGGTGAAGCTGATTAAAGTTGGATATGTTGCCCTCAGAAGTGAATTGTAATGCAATCGATAAATGGAGAAGAAATTCAGGATGAACTGAAGTGGTCAACGTTTAATCAACTGTCTTGCGAGCCTGTATCAGGACAGTTAAAGCTATTTAATCTGATAGAATTGTCTAACCCTAAGGTATTAACCCCTGAAGCTAGTTCTTGACAATGTTTCCGTATTCAAAACATTGGAGTTACTCAAAATGTAACACATCCGGCGATATTCAGAGCTGAGTTGTGTTACTTTTATTAGCTTGCTTGTTGACCGTTTGTTAAACTGCATAAAATTAGGAGATACGCAAGAACGGAAGTAATCATAGGCATGTTGTCACCGTCTATAAATCACACCTTCCGGAAAATGTAGACAATAATCTCAAAAGACACGAAATTTGTGAGGACAATATTGCGAAATCTGGAATAATGTTAATTAACACTTAGAGCATTTTCAATGAAGTCCACGAAGCGGAACGATGCCTTCTACAACGTTCTTACATGGAAGGCCCTTTTTTCTATTCTTAGCCACATATCTTTGTGAATAAGAAAGCTCTTAATAAGCAATTACAGTTACTTTTATCTGGTTGATATCATGTATACATTTTTCACGAATATTTTGACGCATAATCTGCATAGATTTTGTTTTGCTTTCATCATTAGTCTTAGGCTGAAATTTTGAATGTTGTTGGCCACTTTCGGTCAATATCGACTATGGAAGTACATAAAAGGCGCAAGATGGTTAATGCTCCGCAGCATTTAGAAGGATTAAAGAGTCCGATTTGGGAGAGTCAATCTCTCCCGCAGCGGTCACAGCGATATGTAGTGCTCGGTCGATCGCCGTCAGTTGAACGCCGATTGCGCGATCTGATTTCGGCAGACAAGAGCTGTATCGGCTCTTCAGCAGCTTGGGCAAGTCGATTTACACAGTGGTTACAAAGTGAAAGATCAAGTGCTATTATTTCCATACTAGTTGGGTTAATGCTGAGAGCTTTTATGTCTCTTTTACACACGTCTTTGTACCCCAAGTGTTGTTTGCCCCAAGGCCGACTTTCTGATTTCAACACACTATACTTCGTATCTTTTTGCGGACCTGGGATGTTTTGGACAGACAGGCCTTTAACAGTCACATTTGTAAAGGTGGCCTTTTGATGAAAAGAACGCTCCTCTAGACACTCCGGCACATTTGCAACAGATGAACCTTCGTGTTGACAGATCTCCGAAGATTTAGCGTATATCTGACTGGTATTACCGTCAGTGGTTTCCGATTTATCGAAAAATATACTGGCAAACTGAGAATTTTGGGTCTCTACCGATCTCTTCAACGTTTGTATGATAAGCTCTAAGCTCAGCATCCGATCATCCAGGTTGCTTTGCGCAATACTTGTTCGAGTAGTTAAATCTGCGTTTGGTTTAGCTTGACAACTTTTGCACACGTAGCATACACCATGCATGTTTTCATCATTCGGGATCGATAACGCATCCGGGGTCAATGATTTATCACATTTTGCGTGACATGTGTGGGACAGTTTTGACACGTGACAGATTTGACCTTACCACTGACGACTTTCATTCAGATGACGCACGTTTCGCGAACATCAGATTGTTTCATGTTAACGGGGTCAACCAAGAGTACAAATCAGAGCACAAAAATCAATACGGCTGCGGTGGATGTGAGCAACACATTACTTTGGTCATCCATAAGCGCCTTGATCAAGAATCACATTGTGATTCTGTATTTGAACATCGTGGTTCATTGTAAGAACCCTATACAACAGTGGCATACAAGGATAAATTTGTCTAAACGATTGTCCTTAAATTTAGTATCCTGATCACCAAATTTCCTGCTGATTAAACGGTTGATCACATTGTCACTGATTCAATTGTGTTTAATGTACAATGACGGATGTTGGATATTTTGCTAAATAGTATTTGTCTCGATCTGTTTATGGATGCTAAATTTAAACTCTATATTTATATATAATACAATTACTTTTAATACGTCAAAAAGATTCAACTACAGAATCAGACTGTACATAATGTGCGCACAAATGTCAAACTGACAGATTGCTACCCTCCCATTTTTCTATGAAGTCTGCTTACATATCGAGGCACGAACGATCGAGCAATTAATTTATGATTCATTGAGGAAAATTTCATCCTCAACATGGAAAAGAAGGTGTCTCTTGAGTTTGCTAGCCACCGTCCTCGATATCTTATTTACATCTCATACTCCACACCGATTAACGTGAATATACAGTCCAGATCTTGAACGAAAATCTTTCTCACGTATTAACACTTTCGCCGCATCATGGTCATATATAGTACATAGTTAATTGACCCAACCTGCATCATGTACATCATGGTACATGATATAAACTTTCTATTTTTTAATGAATTTCTCAAGAAGATATTGAACATTTTATCAAATTGTCATTGCGAAAGTAAAGGATAATGATTAAAAAATATAATTTGTAACAAATATACCTTATTTTATGACTAGAATAATAAGTAACTTTAGACATAAAAAATACTTTTTAATAAAAAAGTTGCAAACACATTAGTAAACATAACAATATGCTTTATTTACTATGTAGCTGACGCAAAAAAAGCGTCTGATACATTGACGAACTTAAAAAGAGTGTTTTAGGTCAAAGCAGGGCACACAGAGGCTTGGCTTCCCCTTACATGTGTAAAAATTAATAGTATTTTGAAGCCATTTCTCAACATGCTTGCCTAGGTGACGTATATTTTATTTGATTAAATTTTAATCTATTAATTGTAACAGTAAGGAATGTGAAAACTTAGAAAATGGTTTATTTTAAAAATTTATTTAAATTGGAGATTTTACGTTAGCGACGGATTAATATTTATCGTAAACTGGGAAAGAAGAAATTGATCATCTTGTTCCAGATTTTCTCACGCTAATTAAGTGTCACAATTATAATCAATTAATGCATTATCAAAACCTGATCGGGCAACCCATAGCGAATGCGATATCCGTTAATTCTTAGCTTTATATCGATGACATGCTTACTGAGAGCTGACTAATCAGATTTCGACAACGTAATATTTGCTGACGATCATGACACGCATTTTTGCATGAAGATCGTTCCTCTAAATTACATGTAATCAACGAAGCCTAAGAGTCAAATAGATTTATATAAATGATATCCAACGTACGAATAGAGCGAACTAAATGTTGTCAGACCCCAAGTAACGATATATTAATTTAGCGTCTGTAAAATATAGTTCTGCCTCTTAATGCAGAAGTAACGAAATACTTAGAAGAATTGTCAGTTTTCCGAACTCATCGAAAATGTTTGCCATTGTGGTCTGAGTGGTCGACGGTACTTGTAAGAAGCACACACCGAGTAATCTTTTTTTAGAATCCTTCGTTCAAGCGCATTTTCATTCGCGTCCTTTAGATAAAATTCCTATCACGCTAACCTAAATTACACGACAAAACTTGGGCTATTCAAGTCTTCCGAAGGATTAAGCCATAAATGCCGAGTCTAAATGTTAGCAGAAATCTTTAGAGGTATTAAAGGTATGTATTAAAGTATTTTGTGGTGAAAGGGTCGATCAAGCACGCAGGCTTCTTTGAATCTGTCCAAACGATTATGATTGGACATAGATCAGTTTTTCCGCTTACATACAAATTGCATCTCACTATACTTTTCGAAAGAGATTGAGTGTTAAATACTGGCTGATCTCATTTAGAAACTTAAATTGTCGGTATCGTGTGAAAAAGAGGATTGAAAATGAGATGCACCAGGTCACTGAACAAATCTCATCCATTCTAACGAACGTAGAGTGTTTCATTAGGCTAAAATCACTTACCCGCCATCTGAAATCGTATGCTGCTCTCTGTAACATGAATATACGAAACGGCCTTCATATAGAAGCGATTACTATTAAATCACGTGCATACATCTGTTTCGTATCTCACGTTCGATAAATTTGCGGAGATATTATTGTGTGGGCGACTACATTCTTGAAAAAGTTGGCAATGCAAGTCTAGTACTACAAGTACTAGTACTACAAGTCTCAAGCTGATTGACACGTGATTTTCCCATTGTGGGGGTGAATAGCTCAAATTTGCTGGCGTTTTGGCATAATTTTGTAGATTATCAATGATAATTTTAGAACTGAGTGCACGTAATTCGAAACAAACTTGGCATTTATCATGTAAGCGTAATTAGATTTAAATTCTTGTGATATTATGTGGCGTGAGGAGATGAGACTTGCGTCAGAGTAGTCTAGATGAAGTCGCGTTTCCTGTCATAAAGTTCAGTACATTGTTTACACAGTCTTCAGGACGCTCGGTCACACTTTAGAAAATGTTACTCCCGCATTCCGCATCCACTTAGCAAACGCGTCAGCATTCTCTCTCGAGGTCAACCTTTCCCAGGTTAATATCCCAAGAATCCCATGACACGAGAGAAAGCATTTGGTTTGATACGGAAAAGAATAATTATAGCTCCGGGTTTGGATGTTGTTCAAACGGTGTTCGCTGTGCTATAAAGGAAGTTTAGCTGATGATGAAAAGAAAGTTTGCCATAAATCGGTTATAGCAAGTTGTTTTTGGTAACGTTTCGCTTCGGAACACGGGAGCGAAAGGTGTCGGTACGAACAAGGTTCAGGTTTAAATGGCATTTTCTTGACCAATCCTGAGTTCTCTTAGATAGACAGGCGAGATCATTACAATTGATAACACACCGTAAATGCTGTGCTAATCCCTGAATTGTTTATTTAGTTTGCAGGTTCAAACAGCGTCCGATGACACTGGTTACGTAATCTTAGGTGCTACGCCTGTTAATCCTTATCCACGACAGAACCGAACGCCAGATTGTTGTGATATCCGCTCCATCCACCTTGTTCACCGCATTCGCCCCAGCTTTTGCTATTTCAACTGCCTCGGTGTGAAGTCGTTCCATATAAGATTTCACACCCTGTCTTATCACTTCCGCGTATCTACAACGTGTTCAGCTAGGTCAGAATCCCTAATCAGTGATTGATATTCACTGGAATTGAGGAGGGTTGCTTTCCAATTCGTTTCCTACGTCAGTATACCCTAGTGCAAAGTTCTCTAGACGTTTTCCCAATGTGACCACCTGTGCAACCCTCGCATTTGATTTTGTAAATGCAGTTTGTCGCACAAACTAAAGGAGTCTTATCTTTGAGATGCAATAATACGGAGCGGAGAGTTCTACCCCCTTTATATATTACTCTAATACATGCGCTACTCAAGATTCAAATAATTCCTTCGGAGGCACTTTTGACATACGGTAGAGTTACCGTAGCTCGCCAAACTTTTCCCGTTTTCGGTAGTGGATGTTTAACTCGGTTCAATTGGCGCTCTTTGGGTAATCATGATTTGCAAGTCGACGACTGACTTCTTGATGAGCTCGTCTCTTATCGGCATCATCGCTGCAGAGGCGGTCAAACTTATAAAATAGCGATTTTGCTACGGACTGAAATACCTTTCTAGGATGCGCAGATGTGAATCTCAAAATGGCATCTGTATCAATTGGCTTACGATATACCATCTTTCTTATCTTGCCGTTGTCGTTTTGCGCGAGACAATCCAAGAACAAAAGTGTCCCCTTTGTTGACTCGGTTTCTCTTGAGACCCTGATCTAAATTATTGAGATAACTACGAAATGCGTCTAGTCTGTTGTGCTTTATGATGTCGAATGTATCGTCGACTTAGCGCCACCATATATTTGGTTTTAATGCTTCGTTTCACAAGGCTATCACTTCGAAGTGCTCCATGTATATATTCGCAAGCACTGGGGAAATAGGTGAGCCTATCGCTAAACCATCGTTTCGCTTGTATAGCTGTCCATTAAATAATAAGTGGTTCATATTTAGATAAAATGCTACACCGTTGATGATTTGTTGTACACTCAAGTTTGTACGATCCTTCAAGGTCATATCGGAGTTAAGTGACTTCCTAATTAATTCTAAAGCGCTTGTAGTAAAAATAATCATAAACAAGGAGCTTACGTCAAAGCTAACCATCATCTCATCCTACCCCATTGTTACGGTACTTAACAGACGAACAAAATCAAACGAGTTTTTAATAAAATAATTCGTGTTACCAACAAGTAATTTCAAAAGCTGGACAAGGTGCTTAGTCATTTCGTGTATTAGGGATCCAATGCCGCCTACAATGGGCCTTAAGGGGACGCCTATCTTATGTATGTTCTTACGTCCATAGAACCCGAGGGTCTGATCAGATGTTGGGTAGAGCGTGAACCTTAATCCTTAACCAAGGTTTTCCTTAATTCCTCGCCAGTATCTTGGAACAAACCTCTTACGGTTATTCATAATGGTCGTAGCTGTACGCTTGTCATTCAGCAAGGTGTGAATCTGCCTTATCTCTATAATTACTTTTAGAAAGAATCACGGTTGCCTCTCCTTTATCTGCATTAGTGCTCACTATTTCCTCTTCTTTTCGCAACCTTAGGAGTGCTTGTTGTTCATCTCGCGTAAGGTTAATTCTTTCTGGTTCTTTTTTGATAATACTAGATATACCGTTTCTCAGTGCATCTGCCTGATTTTCTGGTAGCTGGTTGATGGCAGATTCTACGCATGGAATAACATCCTCAGCTTTTATGAATTTTGTACTTAACGAGAAGTTTAAGCCCTTGGTCTGAGGAAGCTTCTGTGTTCAGAAGCGAAACGTTACCTAAAAAGCTTGCTATAACCGATTCATTGCAAATGTCAATGTCAAACCACTCTCGAATTGCTTTGATTTATACATACTGCTAGAAAACGCAGAGCAAAATAAAGGTTTGTTTCACTTGTCCTCAAGTCTCTTCCAAGTACACCACACTTACTCTTTATAGGCAAGTGCAGTGTATTTAGGACCAAACCTGCTAAACTTGTTAGTAAACCAATTCATAATTGGAAGCCACTGTTATTCAGATTGTTACAGTTCACTTTTGAGTTATCGATACAGAAAGCAGATCTAAGTGAATCGAAAACAGATGATTGCCCAGCTGTTTAATTTACTTCAGCTAAACAAGTGTATACTTGAATGCCACTGTTGTATAGGGTTCGTACAACGAACCACGATGTAATTTCGGGGGATGTGAGCAACACATCATGTCTATGTCTCATAGAGGCGATCTAAGTCTACCGATCTTCTAGCGTTTAATTACCATACCTCAACCATATCATTGGTATTTCCTAAATCATTATACCTACATTTCCAACAGCATATTGACTTATCCACACGATTACACCAACGTTTTATGCAGAAGCTCACACGGTAAGTGGATTAAAAGTTTGCCAACCTTCAATCAATAGCCAATAGCCAATAGTCCGTTGAACAGTCACGTGAACGTATTAATGTGATATACATCTTCGAGCACACGCTGAAATATTTTGCTGGCGCTCAAAATAAACCTTTGATATTAATCAATAATAGATTCTTCGAAGAGGTATGTTCTGTTATCCAACGACATGTAAAATTATATCTTATCAGTATGATTTGAATACCGTATACTGTTTTTTAATTTTCACATAAAAATTAATCCACGATCATTAATTGATTATCGTGTTAACTTAATATCCTTTTAATATTACACTATTATAATATATGTGTGCATTTGAGCAAAGAAATTCGACAGTTGATCTCATATGCTCAAGGTTTCAAAACTCCCATCTTGGAGCCTTCGTATACCATATATCCAGTGGCAAATTAAATGAAAATACTTATGCAGAGCTCAACAATTTAACGTATTAAAGAATCAGCGGAATTCAGCGATCTAAAATTATCAATATATGATTAGAAATGTATGAAAACCTTCTTCTGAAAAGATTTAAAACATCTTGTGTATTGCTCCTCACACATCCACAGCACTAACACACCAAAACTGCTTTCTCGCTGTTTGCCATCATCAGTAGCGGACAGTGAGGATTCTGGTCAGTATGCTTTAAAATGGGAAAATTGGAAAACGATGTACCTGTTTAATTGGGAGCTTAAAAACAACCATGATTTTCGAATAAGAGAGCACTAAGTGATATTCAGTCGGGCGATCAACACGCTTAAAAATGACCAGAGGACTGCTTTTTGTTCACATTTTGTATTGAAGTGTTTTCCGAATAAAACTTTATTTTCAAATTTTCCGCTAGTTTTGGGATCACCTAAACTTTTAAAATTGTCTCTACACGACTAGGAAAAAAGTGCAAACAATCTGCTGTTATTGGTTATTGTTGGGTATCTTGTGAAACACAATACTTTGACCATTTATCATCTCGAGCACTCAACTGTGTTTCGTTGTAAATAATCAAGTGATCAGTGTCTTCCGAGTATAAACTTGTTCACTTGAAATTCTGAAATCGGTGATATATTTTGTGTTCAGTTATTATTTCTAACCGAATAATCACAACTGACGTATAATTTGAAATTGATCTGAATGCTGATATTAAAATCTATATTCTTGCTCAATTCTGCAATATTACATTACAAATTTCAGGGAAAAATTTTAACGACCATTTCCTCTTACAGTTGAATGTAAACCAAAAGTTTAATTGATCTGGAATGGAACGCCGGTGAACCTAGATACTATTGTTTTTCGAGTCTACTATTACGCATATATATCATTCCTTATGTTAGGTTTTTTGGTTCTTAGGTTGTCAGCAGACTGTATATTTTGCGCTCCAGCTAAATGACATACTACCGAACACTGATCAGCTGCGAAACTTGGAACCTGAAACGTCCGGTAATGCTCCCAGGATTTTGTGACGACATCTAGAATATCAGAGGCGTAAGAGAATAAGCTGTGATTAACAAAGAGATAAAATGGTCGAAGCTTGATGTAGCTCTCGTGCTAGAAACGCGGTTACCGGACCCTGGAATTCTAAAAGAAAAAAGATTACACAACATTTTAAAGGAAGTGGCTCTGATGAACCTCGACTGCATGGAGTTGAGATGGGAAACAGAGCAATAAAAGCAACAGAGCTAAGCAGCTGCGGAGCGAACAAATTTGGACTTTAAATCTGAAGTGCAGTGCTGGTATTATTGCAGTGGTCAAAGTTTTCTTCGCCTGCACTCTATACGACACCTCATGGAAAAGAAGCTTTATATCGTAGCATCACAATAATCATCACGAACGTGCATATGAACAACTATGTATTGTTATTGGGTGATTTCGATGCCAGAGTTGGTGCAAAATACGTGTCTTAGCAAAACAGTCTTGGAAAGTTCGGAGTAGGTAGATTCAATAGACATGGACAACGCCTTTCAGAACTGTGCACACATTTCAGTCTTTGTGTCAGTAAAACTTTCTTCCAAACAAAACCACAACATAAAGTCTCTTGGAAACATCCTCGCTCTAAGCGTTGGTATCAGCTTGATCCTATTCTTGTTGGACGCATTAATATAGGAAGCGTACACATCACCGGATCATATCAATGCGCAGACTGCGACACGGACCATTAATTGTTTTGTGCAAACCTAAATCATCACAAGACTATATTTCATCACGCAAATTAAACTGGTTAGTCGAGAAACAACGTAGGGTTTTTGTACCAACCGAATCTGGCTGTGGGATTTAAACAAGCTTTTAAGACAGAGCTCATCAGATTCAGCCAATGAAAACTGGGAATCGCTAAAAAGCGGTATATGGCGAGTCACACTTTCCACTTACGGTCCGAAGTTAGCTCGAACCAAAAACTTGCTCGAAGCAAAAGCTTATGAGAAGATTACAGTTTTGGACGATAAACTGTCAGCATTCTTGAAGATCAAAGGTCTGCCAACAAATGAAAACTTTCAAATTCTCAGAGCAGCTAGAAATAATTCAAGGTAATTCAAGGTTTTTAATGGTCTAAAAAGCAGCAAGCTTATCAACAACCATAGGATGGTAGAAATTGAAATGTAAGTGTATAAACAAGATAAGGAATTAGAATAAGCTGTCTATAAGTGTTCGGGAAACGAATAATTCAATAAATATTCGTCTAATTTCGTTTTAAATTCATGCGAGCTAGTGAAGTGAGCAACGGTAGAATGTAAACTGTTAAGTTATACAGATACGGACAGAATAAAAGTACATTCTACAGTTTAGGCGGGAATTGGGTGCCACCAACACATTCATGGGTGCGATAATTTCTCGTATTCCTTCGGCTGAATAAATAGTGTAAGAGGTGGTTCCAACAGACAGCAAGACGATGTGCAAATGACTATTGGATTGAAATTAGCCTCAGTATCCAAAAAGCTGCGGATACTGGAAATTTTCACGGTATGTATGATGGGATCAAGAGAGCCATTGGTCCAAATAAACTTAAAGCAGCTTCCATTATGTCACTCACTTGTAACCATTTTGTCGACGAAGCTCGGATACGGGAATATGGGTTAAGCACTTTTCTTGTCTCTACTCTAAGGACAGCACGGATTTACTGCATGCACTTAAAAATGTTAAGCGTTTATCAACAATTGAAGACTTAGATCCTCCTTCCACTCTTGTTGAACACAACATAGCAATCCATCGCTTAGCGCGCGTAACATACCTGGTGACGACGAAATTTTACCTGAGCTCATCAAATAATTTCAAACAGCTTCAATAAAATCACTTATCGATTAATTCCTCAGTAATGGCAGGCAAAGTGTAAAAACTGCCCCCCAAGACTGCTAAAACTCGTTTTATTCTTTCCACTCTGGCATGATGAGCTGAGTCGATTTTGAAGCTAGCAGTTTGAAAGTTTTTGCAATTTGTCAAGGCATCAAAGAAGGGTGTGCTGTAGCTCCCATACTGTTGAGAATTTTATTTTGCTCTGCTGCTGAAACACGCGTTTGAGACGAAAACGGGAGGTATTATCCGTACGCACGCGATATGATGACAAGTTTTTCAACCTGAACCGTCGCTTCGATGCAGCCATCATTTTGTCGATCCATAGTGCAGGTTCAGACAGTAATGGACTGTTTATTGTCGGCATGCATAGATTTCGGGCTGAAAAACAGCATAAGCAAAATGAAAGTCCTTGGCCAATGAACTGAATTGCTTCAACGTTAAAATCTCTCAGCTATAACCACATATATTGGTTCAAACCTTTAGGATGAACTCTCTTGGAACAGAGAGATTGATAAGTGGATTAGCAGAGAATCTGGCATCTTGTAAAGTTTAAACTCTCGTGTCTGGGGCGACCGCAAATCGACTATGAAGACGAAGATGATGGTATAAAGCGCATGCGTACTAAATATTTCACGTTACAACAGTGAAAACCGGAACACGAACGGATGTTGAGTGCTTTCTATTTACAAAACATTTTGTCCTATCTTGAACATATCGTAGATGGACAAGCTAGCGGATGTTGAAGTGCTTTCTAAAGCTAGTCTACAGTCCATGGTTACTTGACTGAGACAGCGCTGCCCGCGTAAGCTGGGTAATTTTTACAGAATGAAAAACGGTCGTAATGTATGGTGAGTTAACATCAGAAAATAGACCTTTGGAGAGACCGCACTTGCGCTACAAAGTCGTTCGTATAAAATTTACGATATGTCTCGGCATTGAACCCCCGAGTCGGGAAGAACTTGCACATGACCGCTTACATTGAATGCATTGTGTAAAGCGTCGTCTTCAAGCTAGTGCTGTTGTCTGCCGAACGCAGATCACGCCTCCAGCGTGCAACTGACGCCGATGCACCATGTACTGCTCATCGGTGTGAGCACTGCGGGAGATATTTTCACTCCCGAATCGGACTGTTTAGTGATTTTAGAAGCTGAGGAGCATTAAAAGCTCATGCACTTTGGTGCACATCCATGGTGGACATCGACCGAATGAGGCCAAAAACAAGTTTAAAATTTTGGGCGATAAGGCTGTTTGTAAATATAATGTGTTTGCATACACATCCGGATATCAGAAATATAATAATTCAAAATAGGTTGCTAATTGATCACATATTTCTGGTCATCCTAATTAAGGTATAAACAAATTTGTGGGATTTTTTCATTTATTTGCATAAGATGATGATTCACGAATAGACAACATTCAAATCCTGGTGTTCGTGTTTGAAATGTCTAGCAGGTTTTAAAATAATGAGCTTAATAGCGCACTCGTCTTGAACAATACGCATAATCTGAGAAATAGTTGGCAAACAGTACCATCTTCAACAAAATATGTAAATACTTCATTATGTTACTCATGAGTAGTCATAAAAATAAAACAAACGCTGCAGAATAATGTGGTTTGCTCAAAATTAACATACTCATCGGTTCAATTTGCTTAGAATGATTACTTTTGTTTTTGAAGACTGGAATAATTCCAACAAGTTAGGACTTATTACACGTGGTTTTGTCCTGATTATGCTGGCAAAATTGAGTCAAAGTTGCATAGTTGCAATTTATACCAATTCTATTCAACGATTATTGTGAAGTTTTTTTTGCGAAAAAATGTAATAAATGCTCTACAACATAATAATCGGAAAATGACAGTTGACCGATTGATCAGACATAACTGGCAAAACGGAAGTCTAGTCCATTGACGTAACCAATAGTTAACCTCAATCTTTTGTTCCAACTGAATAAAGACTGGAATACAGATGCCAATGGATTCCCTAGAATTTCTTTTAATTCATTAGTTTGATTTTAAAGATATAAAATTTTTCACACTGTTGCAAATTCTAATTGTAACACAACTTTAAACGATTCTATTCTAAATATATTCTCAAACTAATTACGTGTCGTGAACTTTATCACTGTCACAAGGCGCCCTAAAACTTAGTCTGCTATCTCTAGTTGATAATGGCCAATCGTTTTAAATCACTGGTGGAGAATGTGTGTTTGTGTTATGCGCGAAACAACAAACGGTAATTTATAATCCACATGAGGGTGTGACTGGAATGATTGCTGCCACTCTTGATTTGAAATTCCTGGTTCGATGTAAGAACCGCATCGAAGTAAAACAAAAGTCGAATTTCTTTTTAAAACGATGTTCCGGAGCATGCTGTACTCTTCATAGTTGTGTAATGGGTCAGACTTTAACATATTTTCGAAGCCAAATTGTCAAACACGTTTATTACGCACAAAACAAAGAGAAAAACACACTCGATTCTTAATATGTTGTGGTGCTAACATCCCCAACCCTTACCTACGACCACCGGTTTCTGGCTGTTTGCCGTCTTCCGGTGGAGACAGTAAGATCAGTTTCAGTGAGCCTTAATTAAATTCAGCAACCATAACAATGACAAGAAAAATGTCTGTCTTGATTTTCACTGTGATTTAATTTGTTAATCGACTTCTTGCCAATCGTTACGTTTCAAGCCCTCATCACGTACGGCTTGTTTGACCGACCTTAACGAAGTGCATTTTGTTAGATAACGGTTGAAGTTGACCTTTTCCTCTGTCGCCTCAAACATTCTAATGCCCGGAACAATTGTCGTTGTCGGAATTTTCGGCGGTGCGCTGCAAACCAACCGAAAGCTTGCAATTGGCAAGCATCGTTTACACACTTTGCACCACCAGAATAGCACCAACCGTATGAAAATTATAATGCAGTATTTGATTTGTAAGAAACACAAAACTTTGTCATCATATAATACTTGAGATTTATCAAATGAAAGCGGTGGACACATTCAAACACCATTACAAACAACTTAGTGGTTAATTTAATCTCGACTGGAAATATAAAAAATAATATTTGATATATAATTCTACATTTTCAGCAAAAAATTTAAAAATTCTACGAATTTTGCCTTGAAAACGAAAAATGTCACATTTGAAGTTGCTGCAACAAGAATTTGATACCGTCGACAGAGATGGGAGCCGATTCTTGACCTTGAAAGAAATCAAAGATTTCATGACTGCCTTTGGTTTCAAGGAGTCCCAAGCAAAAGTAAATATTTTCTGTGAAACACTTATCTATTTTTGGTTGTACCAGAAAATGCTCAGCACAGAAATCGAGAGAATTCATGTGCACTAAAAATCGATCAAATAGGGTTTTATTAGCGTTTGTTCCGATTTAGGATATTTGACTGCCAACCAACCAAAAAATGTCATTCTAATTTCGTCTTTGCATATCGGTTAAAATTTTCTTAACATAATTTGTTAATATCGAGATATGGTACCAACTCTATCCTCAGATGCATTTGTTCTAAACGAAAGAATTTCATTCAAAATATTGTAAAATTTACTCAATCGAAACGAACTGTTCAGAACAGGAGTAAAATTATGTGGCTCTTTCTTGTGACAATCGATAATACAGATCAGTATCGCAAACGCTAGAAATTATTGATTATTTCGTCCTAACAATCATATATTTGTAACATAATGCAGCGAGAACCCCAACCTGGATGTTCTGTTATGGGTAGAGATAACGAAAATATGCAGATCTCGTGAGTTGACATAATCTTTAATCTGAGACAACAAAGGCATTCGACTAAGTCAGCATGGAGGGTCTTTTTAAAATGCTTGATTTGAAAGGCTGCCCCCAAAGACTGCTCAAACTTGTTATTTCGTTCCACACGAGCGAGAAAGGTTCAGTCCATTTTAACGGTTCCAGTTCAAAAGCCTTCGAAATTCGCCGAAGCGTCAAACGATTGTGTGTTCTTGTTCCCACACTGTTCGGCATTTTCTTTGCTCTGCTTCTGAAGCACGCTTTTAGAACGAAAACAGAATTGATTGCAAGCTTTTCAATCTGCATCGGTTTAGAGCACAAACCAAGGCACGGGATGTGTTAATCCGTGATCTGCTGTTTGCTGACGATGCTAGTCTTAATCGCTCACTCCCGAGAACACATCCAGTCGCTAATGAACTGTTTTTCGTCAGCAGGCAAAGACTTTGGACTAACAATCAGCATGAGCAAGACCAAAATTTTTGGCTAAAGGGTTGTATCACCTCCAATCATCACTTTTGAGAACTGTTAGCTTGAACTAGTACATCATTTCATATATCTTGGTTCAACCATTACGGATAACCCCTCGCTAGACACGGAGATAGATACGCGGATTGGCAGAGCAGCTGTCATTTTGTCCCGATTGAACTCACGTAAAGTAATTGTAAAGTAATTGCTTTTTCAACCATAAAATCTGGAATCTTGAATCTTGAACTCACGTGTTTGGGGTAAGAGCAAGTTGACTGTAAATTCATAGATGTTGGTTTACAGCGCGTGCGTTCTAAATGCTTCACTATGAATCCTGGACCACCCACGCAAGACACAAAGGGAAGCTGAATGCTTTTCATCTACGAAACATCCGTCGTATCTTGAACAAAGTAACTAATGCTGAATTGCTTTCAAAGGCTGGTCTACAGAGCATGTTCGAAATACTACGACAGCGCTGCATTCAGCAGCTTGGTCACGTCTACAGAATGGAAAATGGCCGTATTCTGATTGATCTACTCTATGGTGAGTTGAAATTAGGAAGTCGACCATTGGGCAGACCGCAATTGCGGTACAAAAACGTTTGCAAAAAATACGAAAGCTCTTGGCATTGAACCCCGAGTTGGAAAAAAATGCTCTTAACCGCTCACATTGAAGGCATTATGTAAAGCGTCGTCTGCAAGCTGGGGAGGAGAAGATACAACTCTTGGCTACTAAACGCATAACACGACCCCGGCGTGCAACTGACGCCCTACAACCGTGTTCTGACCATCGTTGCGAGCGCTACGGGAGAGATTATTCCGCCCGAATCGGACTGATTACTCATTCGAGAAGCTGTCGAACATGAAAATTCATGCGATTGTGATGTGCATCAATGGTTGACCTCGACCGAAGGATGCCAACAGATTCACGATCTGGTTAAAGAGCGCAGTTAAATCAAAGCTTTATTATACTGGTTTTCATCATGCAAAATTGAATGGCGTTCACTTGTTTGTCGTCACATGTGTCTAAATACGTCATTTTGCTTTGTACTGCAAACAAGATTTGCACCTGAGCTCAAGGAAGAAATTCTTGTTTTTACTGAAGAGTGATGTCTTCAAATTAATCAACGTGTCGAAACAACAAAGGTAGCGTCAATATTCGATTATTTTAGACATAAGCTTCCGAGCTGATTTCATTCCTTATATACAAACAATTATCGTTTTCAACGTTTTCGCTATAACCAAAACACATTTACCCACATGACCAACTCAAACGATCGTTTTCATATTTCCTTCCAAAGCTGACAATATTTTTACCGGATTGCGACAAACACGAAACTAAGGAAATGAGGCTTATATTTGAATTAACAAGCATACGTTGTGATAAGATTCTAAACGTGTAATTGCTTTAATCCTTCAGGATTTTATTTTGAAATTCGACCGGAATAAGGACGGAAAAATTTCTCGTGATGAATTCATGAGCGCAGCGAGGCAGTTGCACGCACGCGAAGTAAAGTACGTTGGCGCTGTACTTTACACGAATTATTTATTCGGTTATTTTTTAAGTTTTTGATTTTTTCCAATTATTACTAATCTATTTACGCTTTTCACCACACCAACCGTAACATTATACTTTACGAGGTTTAGTGACCACTGTGTTAGTATCGCCATTATATTATTAATAAGTGAAAATTATAGATATATCGCGCAATTTATTAAATATGTTTGGATGCGATCATGTGACCCTAATGGAAAGAAATTCGTTCGAACAGTTTCCATGTAACGGTTTGCTTCTGACACGGGAGCTTCGTCAGACCGAGAGTGATATTCAGGGAAGGGAACACGACTGCGTACTACTTCACTCAAAACATGTGCTTAGCATGCTGCTAAGTAGACTATAGTAAACCGAGGACATTGTCAAGACATATTCATAGTCAAGTTGCTTAACAGTGTATATATTCACGTCAATTCGATGCAAGTGTACATACACGAGTAATGTCCTCAATTAACGCCGTTTGAAAAAGTTAATTAAATGTCTGATGTGATGTGAAAATTGGCAAACACTCTCGCATCAGTGCAGACCGCTGGGCTGTGGAGATCTCGGCAATGCTGACATTCGTGAACGTAACTCGATCCGCGAATATTCGCTTCGCTCCAAAAAAGTGACATTCGTTATTGTCTGCTTTTGACACGCTTCCTTTTTTACTTCGATTCTGGTATGATATTTGCCGTAAGTATACCCCATGTAACTACATGGGCAATCCATACATTTCATTCTGTACATGCAAATTTTGACGCTTGTCAAGCCAGGTCAATATGCTGGACGGGGAGAGATCTCCACAATCTGGCAATCAGCACCAATGTGATAGTAATTTAGCCAATTTCCATCTAATTTCATATGTTTAATTAGATTTTTCGAATGTTTTATACTTAACAACGTTAAGTAAACACTTTATTCTTGTAAATCAGAGCACTTATCGAAAATGACACTTTAAACATGTATGAGATGTGTGCCAACACAAACCATGTTAAGCAAATCGACCTATTCAATTCAATTCAATTCAATTCAATTTTAATGGTCTAAAAAGCATATAGCTTTACAAAAAACCACAGAGTAATATGACAACAACGAATAATATAACAAGCAAAAACGAGATTAGATTGCTTACTGGGCAGTTCAAAAATCAAGTAAATATCCAAGGGCAGAAATTGTTTTCGATTGGTGGGATAACAAATGTAGGTGTATGGTGTTAAGATGTATAGTTTTCTTCAATGCACGGGTTTAGGGTCAAATAGGCATCAAGGCTTCTCTTGAAAGTTTGCTGGTTTGGTGAGTTCACAACATTATCTGGCAGATTGTTCCAAGTAAAACAAACTCGCACGGCAAAAAAATGTCGTCTGCAGTTTAGTCTCGAGTGAGGGACAGTTAGAGTAAATGTGTGAGCTCTTGTATTATGCGAGCTCCGTAGATTCAATAAGCATTGTAGAGGGTGATTTTCAGTATTCAAAATGATCCCAGTATTGCCTAAATGACTTGAAAACCCACTGAGTTTACTATAGCCTGCTTAGTGGAGGGGTCAATAAATAGTGGTGGGTAAGATGATATTTAGTCATGTTTCTTTTCCCGACTTTAACCCAGAATCGTACGAAGAATCTGTGTAAAACGCGAAGCTGCTTCAAAACTGCTCTAAACAACTGAATGTAAATTTGTTTCCATGATGAATTGCTGTATTTGCATATATTCACAATTTTATCTGAATAAAATGGTGTAATTTAAGTAGTAAAATAAAAAAACCTATACATTAACCTTAAATGATATTAGTTTGACGTCAACGGTTTGCTATCGGCCGTGTTAGCCCTGGCGTCGAGTTAAGAAGCATGTCTCTTTTGTGATTTTGAGATCAACTTATTGTAACATACAAGTTCAAACCTTATTTTCCGTTCCGCCATTAATTCAAGTCACCCAGATCTTGACCAGACTGTCCCTAAATAACGAGTTCAAACAGCAAGAAACCTGTCGTAGGTTCTTCAAATGGTCTGCATTTACTGGTGTGATTGTTTGCCAAGACTAAATTCACTTCATGAATAACTGCTCGTCTGAATAATGTAGGGTATTGAAATGTTTGGAAAATTGAAAACCGCTATTGTGAAATTTTGTTATTTGTACAAATGGGGTTCTCTAGGAGAAGGTCGATTTTTTCTCTTTGATCAATGCTCACTCACTTTTAACTGCCATCCCAGCACGCTAAGTGGAAAACACACGAACTCAGGTTTTTTTATTTGCGAACCATGATTATAAAATTGATGAAATAAAGTGTAAATTATCCTGAATATTTCCGCGTGTTACTTGAATATTATCTCAATCTTACCTTTTACGAAGTGAAGCGCAATTGCGAAAATTATTTCGGATCGCAGACAAAGATAACTCGGGACAAGTTTCTGCGGTTGAATTGGAAGAATTGTTGAAGAAAATTAACAAGAAGGTGAATGAGACGGAGGTCAAAGCTTGGGTCAAACAAAATGACCAGAACAAAGACCACAAATTGGATTATGAGGAATTCCTGTCTTTTATACTACCGCACCTATGAACTCCGAACGTTCAGAGAATTCAACGTGTGAACCTATCAAATTGAACTTCTAATCAATATTGTTTTTAATGACCACGCTATTTGGAAAATGAGAAATTTTCGCATAAAATTCTTGCTTAAAGTCTAACGTTTATTACTTATTTTCACATTTAAAGCAATGTGGGTAAGTAAACTCGTAGAAATACGGGTTTTATTTTCAAAATGCTGCATAAAAATACTGTGAATTGGGCTGTTTATTTACTGTGTTTACTGTGTTGTGATGTACATCCATGGTCTACATCAACCGAAGGAGGCCAACAACAACTGTGTTCGAATGCTTGATATTCGCTTAATATATTTTCTCTCTCCAAACATGTGTTGGCCACATTCCTCCAATCTTGAAAACGAATGTACCGATAAAGTTCTTGATGTGTTCATACTCTGTTATGCAAGCGTATGACTCTGTTCTCCAACGTTTGAGACGATAAGCGGCAATTTTCTCTCGTATAGCAACGATCTTTTTTCAGCATCATACACCAACAACAACGTTTCTTCATCTTGAAGACATCACTTTACACTATACCACTATACAGAGATTCATTGCTACTTTTTCACATGTCATATTGTTAACAATGAGGCTTTACTCAGGCAATTTCGAAAGCATTATTACGCAGAACTGATTGACACAGAAAGTGTATAAGGAGACAAGAATTGGAACTTTTGAAAATTAGAACATTTCTCGGACTGTCGTCAAGGCTATCGCTGTCAAATTATGGATTAAATAACTTGGGAACAAGATTTAGAGATGACGTTCGAATCGTTTTTACCAATTCAAGCTATTTTCGACATGCGCATTTAATAATTATTTGTATTTTGTGTTGGTGGTTTATGATTTACTGTCTGTCAATTATGGAGTTTTTACACGCGTTATTATTTGTACATTCTCAGAGTAATCAGCATTGTCAATGATAACGAAACAGTCTCATGTGAACCAACTTTACACGCACTGATGCTGATTTACATGCTAGTTATCGACAGTGCATTAGTGATTAGGGTAGATCTCAGGAGTGGTCAGTGATTGATGCATCGACGTCAATCGGCATTTCGCATTCTGTTCCATCTGATGGATATCTACCGGAATATGTGAGGAAACGCAACCAGTGTTTCGTACATGCGAATGCAGATGGCAAGGCCCCTAACCGATGAGTGAAAACTGCACAAAACCGGTCGTACGCTGTGTGTGTATGATGGAAACGCAGGCAAATAGGGATTCCTCTTTCAAACCCACGTGTTAAACCATTTACACATGTGTGTCGACAAATGTGATAGAGCAGGTTAATCTTGCCATCCCTATCTAACATTGGCTTACAATCTCCAAATGACCACCCTTTCCCCACAGTTTTAATGCATTAGGAGGCTGATTACACTTGCATAACATGATGAGTGCAAACAGCACGGAACCAGTCATGGTGTGTGTGTGTGATAAAATTCACAAAGATGTCGATTGGTTGTTCAACTGTGTATCAGTTTATCATTAGTAATTTTTGAAATCTTCAAATCTCACCGTGCTTTTGAACTTTCTAGAAAACGTTATCAATGCGAGTAAGGTTGCATGATTCATACTGTCAGTAACTATAAGCAAAAACATATTTGCCGCGATCAACTTTCAAAGGATACCGAAAATGTGTAGCTCCATTTCATCAATCAACACGAACAGCTTGCTCCGCTACGTCATTAACGAAATAATTCTCAGCATCAATCACTTTTGCTGCCATATGCTCGACGATTGTTTTATTTCAGATTAATTCCCTAAAGGTTCTCTTAAAACAATGCAAATAACGAATTCTTCGAAACAAACGAAAATATCAGCGGTTTTCTAAGTGTCTAACTGGTTTGCAAACGTCAGACCTGACCAATCCAACTGAAAAGATAGTGTCCAACTTTTCTTGATGACGTCTGTTTTTCGAAAAATATTTCTCGAATTCATTGACAGTGCGGAGTTAGAACTATCGTTTATTATAATCGTGAGTATGTTTTTTGTAAATGTGTTAAGTGTTACTTAAATAATCGGAAAACCCAAATATTTTGTCATGATAGGATGTGCACGGATGTGCAATCGTGCAGCATTTCTGTGCTGTGCGGCTAACATCGTGCTAAATTGATTGGCCAACGGTAGTGAGCTGCATGCGAGTACACGCTAGAGTCTCACTACCATTTCTATTTCTATTTCCCCCCTCATATCTGTCTAGGCCTGGGCAACCTGACAGTATCTCAGCCCACGTGCAGTCTCTGACTGTGCGGCACTTTGCCTGGATCAGGCTTGTGCTTTCATACCATGATAGGATCATACACCGAATTTTGTGCATGCTCAAACGTAAATAATATAATGTACTAACACTTGCGGTGAAATCAAAATCATTTGTTGCACAGACGAACTTGATTTGTGATAGCAATAGCAATGCCCGAGCGACATAGGAACCAATACAGCATCGCAGATTTTGGAACTTGTAAAATCAACCCATGGTATTCAATCTCGATTTCATGAATGTTATCTAAAACATTTTCTCAGGCAAGATCAGTCTAAGCCATTTTGAAATGCAATTCGGCTTAGAAATAAGACGCTAAGATTTTTGAAGCATTGTAGTTCGATATAATTTTCCATATTATGAAAATTATTTGAAGCGAAACTTGCTATAATTGAGATCAAAAATGGCCGGAGTGTATACGATTGCATGCGCTGGTCTTTATCACTTGGACTTGACAAACATTTTAAACGGTTTTGCACGGATTTTTTCGAGTGGTATATCTTAGTTCTGATAATTACAAAACATTAGGTTTTGAATGTAAGTCGAAGTCGATTTCATTGACTACGGATCATATCACATAGAATTTTAGACGAATTGATACATTACTCTTTTCTATCACATAATACGCATATATTTCACAAAGGGTCACGTTAATTCTGAGTCCTGATTCGAAATATACAATCTGAGCCATAACACGTTATCACCGAATCCATCCTTAAAAGAAAGATACAAACAAAAATATACATTTTCATGCGTTTCCATCACACACACCCCATGACCGGTTTGGTGCAGTTTGCACTCATTCTGTAGGGACAGTAACATCAGGATCCTCATGCGCCTGAAACAGTGGAGGAATGGTAAACAAGTAGCGCTTGTATGCCACTGTTTGGTAAGGCTCGTACGACCAACCTTTTGAATTACATGTGTCCAAACACAAGTTTAATGGAGTTAAACTCAAAAACATGAAACAAAATATTCATTTTCATGCTTTTCCATCACACACCGCACGACCGGTTTGTTGTTAGCAGAGGCATACAAAAGCAAAAAGCACTTTTGTTTACAATTCCTCCACTGTTTCAAGCGCATGCGGATCTTGATATAACTGTCCATACCTGGTGAATGTAAAATAATACTTACAAATAAAAGTAACACATTAAAAAGAATTTATTAAACAGAAAAAAATAATTTGAGTTTCGAGACATCAGCGTCCACTAACTTCAAAGAAGATAGAGAAATAGAGAGATAGATAGATAGATACCGTATTTTCCGGACTATAAGGCGCACATAAAAACAATAATTTTTACGAACAATCGGCAGTGAGCCTTACATTCCGGTGCGCCTTATGTATGAATAGTGAATGTTTACACTCGGAACATTCAATATTCATACATAAGGCGCACCGGAATGTGAGGCTCACTGCCGATTATTCGCAAAAAATATTGTTTTTATGTGCGCATTATAGTCCGAAAAATACGGTAGATAGAGAGAAAGAAAGAAAGATAGATAGATAGATAGATAGATAGATAGATAGATAGATAGATAGATAGATAGATAGATAGATACATTAGATAGATAGATAGATAGATAGATAGATAGATAGATAGATAGATAGATAGATAGATAGATAGATAGATATAGATACATAGATAGATAGATAGATAGATAGATGGATAGATAGATAGATAGAAAGATAGATAGAGAGATAGATAGATAGATAGATAGATAGATAGAGATGTAGATAGATAGATCGATAGATAGATCGATCGATGGTTAGACGGATAGATAGATAGATAGATAGATAGATAGATAGATAGATATAGATAGAT
>JACCGJ010021502.1:0-15920 GCA_013407085.1 Atriophallophorus winterbourni | reverse complement strand
TTGCCATCACCTTTTTCTCACATTAACTGAGTAAAATCTAACGATCATCCTATCTTGAGTTCAATCATAGTACTTACTCCTCCCGTGGTTAGAAGACAATTGTATCTGCCTCTTCTCTAGGCTTTTTGTCGAATTTCACAAGACCATGTGTCATTGTTTGTACATGAATCTAGACCTGACTTACCTGGTATTTTTTTGCCTTAACCAATTACAACTTTCTCTGCACTTGAATATCTGTTTGACTGCGAATCTGTGCTGCCACATTTTTTGGCATATCTAATGTCTCTGTCCATATGACATCGTACCGTTCCAGGATTGCTATTGACCATTTTATTTTCCTCCTATTATTTACTATTTTCAGATCTTGATAGTGTGCAACGATTAAGGGTCTATGGCATTATACTTTCCCAACTCGTGAAGCATCCGCGTGAGTTCTTTTTCGAGACTTGTTCTCGTTGCTAATGTTTGCCTCTTTTGTTACCCATTCTTCGGGTGTTTTCTCTACAGAATGCTACCCACTTTGGGTCGGTGATGACTTTAACATTTACATGGAATTCGTTGACTGTTGCAAGGAGCTTGGTTCGACTGAATCCCATTGCACTTCATCATCTAGTGAGTCCGATTTTTTTCTAGTTTTACGCTGCTGTTTGCGTGAATTGTATGCCGAAGCTACGAGAGTCATTAAGCAGTTTATAAGAATAATATGTTTCAAAATACCTTTTCGTCACTGGTGATACACCTCGCTTCAAATATTCACGGTTCCTTATCCAGTTTTTGACATTTTTCAACACGTGCACGCCTTTTAGTTCATCATTATCATAATAGAACACAGCTCTGGAGTCAACATGCCAATCATCCTGAAGCAGGAAAAGCAGATAAGCAAACGCATAAAAAATCGGGCGAGCAGAATATACAAATTGGTGTAAAAGGCAGTTTGTTTTTTCAGTTTCAAGAAAAAACAATTTCGACACATAATAAATTTCATTGACGCCACTGACTTCGGCTTGTAGCCATATCGCCTAAGGTTTCCTAACAATCATTAATAGGATCTTTTAGACCCAACCCAGAAATGAATACACCCTACTAAACCTGACGTCACAATGAGTTTCTTCATCCCATGCGCCATGTAATGGAGTGGCCACCGGGTTGTTTATCACAGCCTCTTCAACACTCTTCGAATAAGGCGCGTTATGGAACATTCTTAATACCTGTCCCAGCCATCGCAAACGAGCACCCACCAGCATTTCTCTCAACCCGTTTGCTGTCATCTATATTTGCAACGCAATCCTGCCACCGAGTGCAACCAATCCTACACAGGCAAGGGGGGTCAAAACCAGAAAGTCGACGGAGATATTCCTGACGGACACCATTCCTATAGTACTTTATTATAACCGTTGTTAGATTGGACCAGATATTCGGTGTGACTGTTTAAGACACATCGCTATTTTCCAACTTCAAGTTTGTGGTTTGATAATACTTCATCTGAGTGAATCCGTCATCCAGTCCATTGGTTCTCAAACGAGGTGTCAGTTAGAATGGTTAGAATGTCGTAACTAATATATATTATTTTGAAGTTTGCTCAACGCCCATTCCCATCATTCCCTTCCTAATTCGTCATGGTCACTGTCGTTAACAACGCACAGTGTCGAATTAATTCAGAAAACAATGTCGGTCTCTCAAGCGACACAAGTTGTTATGCCCTGGTGAGCCCCAAATCTCCTTTAACAAGCGGAAACTAGTGCATTCATCGCTTAATCGTTGGACTTGCTGTCCGATTTTTACGAGCAAAAGATGGTACCCGTGTGCTGACGCGTTTCTCTAATTCTCCAAGCACATAAAGACGGAACGTGAATCGAGTTTAAAAACTATTGCCCAAAGCCAATAGTCTCATTACTGGCTGAATTTTTTGTTCGCGTCCTTCTTCACGTACCGACTCTTCCTCGGGAGAACACTCCTCACGAAGAGCGAGTGAGTTTGCCACTAGGATATCGATGCGCATATGAGATCTTCCTTTTGCGTCAGCTGCTCTAACATCAATGCTAATGAACTATACTGATATCCTTTGACTTGGTTGACCGGTCTGTCCTAATGGAATTGCTTACTTCGGAGTAAAGTGCCACCAAATTTCGTCGTCATCTTGAAGAAATTATATGCCTATTCGATGTAGATAGTTATGGTGTATGGCAGTCCTTCAGCATCATTCAACTGCAATACGGATGCAAGATAGAGTTGCCCACTTTCCCCGGGGACGTCTTCTGGAGCGATGCGAATAGTTTTTCTACAGGTGTTATTGAATCTTCGAGGTGGACCTATCGTGTACATGAATTTGCCCTTGATACTGCCTTACTCAATGAAGGCCTAGTTTTCTTCCAAAATGGTATTGGCCCTTTAGCAATGACGGAATCTAAGCATGGACTGTATATTTCAGTTGGTCAGTTTGAGATGCGCTCTCAGGACTGGCCATGGGAGCTTCCACACTTCACATTCATTTATCGGACTGTAGAGCATATTGGGTACTCCTTATACAGTCGGACCGTCGCTAGATTCGTATAGGAAAAAATATCACGTCTACTAAACTCAGACCAGCATTTTCCAAGGCTTAAGTGCCTCTGCATCCAGTGTTAATTAAAGTTGCGTCTAAAGAGAACACCCAAAAGCTGTTGCTCTTTGAAATTGAAATTTGAAGCTCTTACGTTAGGGCCCGTGTTTTCAGCAACAACGTTGCATGCCTGCTCAGACCAACGTCATCTCGGCTATCTTGCGACGCGTCCTGTGAATGGCAACTGAATTGTTACGACGCTGGAAGCTGTTTGCATCCGCTGCTTTGGCCTAAGAGAATAACTAACGACTGTGGTGTGCCTGGGTTGGGTGGCAAGGTTGAACATGACAACGATGGTTGAAACACACTTAGTTTATCAACATGTACTTAATCCCATACTTTATACTGTCATTGCGGTTATCCAGGGTTTCGTCTACGTGAAATCTCCCATTTTTCTAGCCCTAAATTGTACCAAGTGTATTATATTTTTGTCATTCTAGCGAAATCTCACACACTCACATCCTCGGTTCGGGAGTTCTACACAGAGTTGTTGCATCAATTCTGCGCTTCTGTTTGTGGACTACCAGGAGAATGTTTCTTTTATTTGGTAAGTCCGTTGATTGTGTCGTTGTTTCGTATCCCCACGGGTATGAGGTGATTTCACGAAAACTAACAGGCACAGTTGTACCACTTTGATATTCCATCAAATGTCTGGCTGAGCTTGAATTCATACTCTGATCAAAAGGTTATTACTCAATCTGCTTTTACATAGTTCAGTAACCTCGTTGCCGTTTCGAAAGCAAAGCAACTGTGAACTCGCTATAACTCTGAACTCAGAAATTTTATGGTAGAAAAAGCAATGATCTTGACAAACGTCACGCGATAATCAAGTATTTGGAGTAAAAGCATAAAGTTCCGAGGGTTACGGAACAGCCTATGGTTCGAGAAAGTTGGATTGTTAACAGCTTTGAATATTTGCATGTTCGAATTGGATTCTTGGGCTCCCGTAAATAGCATACATATTCGCATTTGTGTCAAGTTGTCCGCATTCCCGTTTGTATTTGAAACTGATACTCTTACTAATATGCTCAATATGATGTATGTATGGTTTGAAAACACAAGCCTGATCCAGACAAAGTGCCGCACAGTCAGAGACTGCACGTGGGCTAAGATACTGTCAAGTTGCCCAGGCCTAGACAGATATGAGAGGGAAATAGAAATGGTAGTGAAACTCCAGCGTGTTTCAGTATGCAGCTCACAACCGGTGGCCAATCAATGTTAGCCGCACAGCACAGAAATACTGCACGATTGCACATCAGTGCACATCATCATTAGCTAATGATAACGGGTGTGCAATCATGCAGTGCTCCTGTGCTGTGCGGCTAATATCGTGATAAATTGCTTGGCCACAGGTAGTGAGCTGCATGCTGAAACACGCTGGAGTCTCACTACCATTTCTATTCCCTCCTCATATCTGTGTAGGCCTGGGCAACCTGACAATAATATCGCCCACGTGCAGTCTCTGACTGTGCGTCACTTTGACTGGATCAGACTTGTGCTTTCATACCATAATCATAACGATGTTCTCTTTCATCCGAATATTACGTTACTTATTTTATGTCTTTTCCAGGAGCAATCTCTGCTTTCAGGCATTCTTTCCGAGCATAACTGGACAAATATGTTTTGTGCCGACGCGTGGTGCTTTTTGGTACGGTATGTTAATGGTCTGACATATTTTTCCACCCTTTTCGCTTTCTGGAGCAAGGCATTGTTTCATTCTTGTTTATTCCCTTTTGATTTCATTTCTTATCATGCTGTAAGCGTTCGTTATAGTTTTTGCTTTCCCTCATAAATTGACGACGTGATAAATCTTTGATCACGGTCATGGTCATGCATGCTTCGTTGTTGCCAGCACACGCTCTTGGTGCCAAACGGCATCGAAAACCAGTTCTCCGGTTACTGGCTGCAACACCGTCGTACTTGTCTCTAGACAAGATGCACCGTGTCCCGCAAAGCATCCCAATCCCACGGTGTGACGTTTTCGATACTCGGCGCTGTGGATGCACTTCGTCGTCCGTAGCGTGGCACATTCTCCACGAGAAGTCTATTTGACAAAGGCCACGGTAGTTTAATTCGGTATGCTCTGCTAATGTAAGGTTAAGATGTTTACCGGTTCAAGTTCAAATACAACCGCATAAGCCAGCGGTTTTTGATGTTTTAAAATAGATTCTGGACATGAGAATAAGCCCCAAGGAAACAGTATATGTCGACCATATCCGATAAGAAGATAAACTCAAACTGCTCTAGCTTCCAAACAGCTTTAAGATGTCATGCCTAAAAGAAAAACAGCATCGTCATTCACTTTGTTATTGATTCACGCAAGTTTCAACGGTGATCGTTCAGTGGGATTCTTTGATATCCTGATCGTATCGTGCTATTTAACCGGGTTCCTAGTTCATACTTTACCGAGGTAGGTGTAAAACAACAAACCAGCCCCAAACGAGCTAATTGAATACAAACTTAAAAATAAGTGTTTATGTTCCTCCTAAAGTGTTTCCTCAGCTAGTTACCTTAATGAAATCCTGTTGAAGTTGTAATGAAATCTATATATGTATTTATGTTGAATGTAATTTTCTTCGGTTGGACGCCTCTCTTTTATTTTTTCTGCAGCTACGGTTCAGGAGAGTTATGCTGGCAATACGCTTTGCTTCTCGCCTCTTCAATTCAGTTAATTGTTGCAAGCATCGCTGAAACTAACGAGAAACCGAACGTCCATCACGCAATCACTCGTCGTCTAGACAGATTAGGACGATTGTTGGGAAGATTCCTCATATTCTTAACCCCAAAGCAGCAGGTATGCGTCCCTCTTAGTTCATTTTCAGTTGTCGAAACTCTATCCATTTATCTATTTATCTACCCATCCAATCTATACATATATATCGTTTTAGTTAGTATAAACCCCTTTATGTCTATTTACAGTGATATATCATTGTTTCAAATGTAGGTCCAGTTTTTGAACAAATATCCCCTCAATTACCCACTTTCGTCGTCAAACTCGGTGAGTTCGGCGCTATGGCGTTTCGTGCGAGTCCCGATTGATCGACTTCAAAAATCATCTCGCGCGTTAGCCAGCAGTCAACTCGATGACCGCATCCGGTGTTTGTCGCGCTGCATGGATTCGAACGCCAGTTGCCAGATGAGTAAAATCGACTTGGCCGTCGAAACGGTGAGTTGTTCTTCCCATTCAGCCCAACTTAGCGCCACCGCCTTCGATTCGCTACGTGGTGCTTCGTGTAGCGTGAATCGTTGTTCAAGATCTGTCCCATTTGCTTGCTGTTTACACCGGTAGCAGTAATGTTCCTTTCCATCTACGAAGCATCCGTCGTATCTTGAACATATCGTGGATGGAATAAAGTCACTAATGCTGAAATGCTTTCAAAAGCTGGTCTACAGAGCATGTTCACACTACTACGACAGCGCCACCTGCGGTGGCTAGGTCATGGCTACAGAATGGAAATGGTCGTATTCCAAAAGATATACTCTATAGTGAGTTGAAATCAGGAACTCGACCATTGGGCAGACCCCAACTTCGGTACAAAGACGTTTGCAAAAGAGATACGAAAGCTCTTGGCATTGACTGCACGAGTTGGGAATAACTTGCTCTTGACCGCTTACTCTGGAGGCATTGTGTAAAGCGTTGCCTACAAGCTGGGCAAAGAGCAGATACAGCTCTTGGCTGCTGAACGCAGATCACGCCGCCGGCGTGCAACTTACACCCAAAGACCGAGTTCTGCCTATCGTTGCAAGCGGTGCGGGAGAGATTGTTCCTCCCGAATCAGACTGTTTAGTCATTTGAAAAGCTGTGTAGAATAATAAAATCATGCGATTGTGATGTACATCCATGGCCGACATCGACCGAAGGTGCCCAACAACTACCATGCACCGACCACTTCCTGCTCGATTTCTATGCACGGTTGATTTTCCAGTTCTGAGTTGTGTACGAAATCACAAGCCTGATTCACACAAAGTGCCGTACAGTAATAGAATACACGTGGGCTAGAATACTCCCAGGTCTAGACTGATGTAAAAAATAAATATGGTAATGAGACTCTTTCCTCATACAGCTCACTACCGGCGACAAATTAATTTAGCAAGGTCTTAGATGCGCATCGCAGAAATATTGCATGATTACATGACCATTCTGAGTTTCCCAGTCGATAATGGTGATCCAAGCGTTGTAATCTACACCTTATCGTCGAACGAAGGCTGCATGTTTGCATTCCCAATTTCGTGTTTTGTTTCCTATAAACTAAAAGCAGACAATTGCTGTGGGAGTTTTTTGCCACCAGCCTTGGGGTTGAGGATGTCAAACGCATTTTAAACTTTTAAGCCGCTGTTGGATATGGCTGGCACGATCAATCTGTTCAATCCCATGTGCCCACACAAGTGGATAGCGTTTAAACCACGTGCTTGATCCAAACATTCGTATTTGCATGCATTTCCATCACACAAGTTTTGTGTGGTTGCAGATTTCTGTTCCGGGCTAAGAGGTGTGTTTCAGGATTGTACTGAAGAAAGAAGAAAACAGAAGGAAAAAAGCTTTATTCGTTAAAGCGAATTTTCAGCCAATCAAATTAATTTAACCAAACAAACTATTAACGCGAATAACCAATATGTGAGGAACGTTAAAGTTTAATCGGAAAATTTGAGATTGCCAGTCGCATTGAAATCCAAAACAGCTTCGGTTTCGTCTACACCGGCATTGGGCGTTGTGATAGAAGTTGGCGAAATGTTAGACTGCATGATTTTTCAAATCCTCAAAAACAAGTTTTATTTCGCATTTTTCTGACCGGCACAGCGAATTTCCCATTTTTCAAAATAAAAATTGCACAGCATTTAAATTTTGCGTGGCTTCAAACGTCCTTCGTTAACATAGAAATATGTTAAAAAGTTTCATAAACAAAAGGGTTCCAATGCATAGAAATTTGAGTGCAATCGGTTACAGTAGTTTTTGGGTAACGTTTCACTTCTGACATAGAAGCTTCGTCAGACCAAGGGTGATAGTCAGGGCAGGGAACATGATTAAGTAGTAGTCAACCCACCACCACTGACTTGACCTTACCATTAAACAGCCTATAGTACGCCTACGGTGTGTCACGTCTCGTGGGAGTGACCAGTATCAGTGGTCGATTTGCCTACTAGTGTGTATCCACATCAAAGTAATACAAATCAACACGGTCAAGGTCAGTTGACACAGCTGCCCACATACGCAAAAGTACATAACTAACGGGGCTAAGGCTATTTTTGAAGAAAAACAAAAATCTAATTAACTAGTAGGTATAAGGAGAATAAAAACTATTTACTTACGCATCAGTGCCGAGCGCCAGATTGTGGAGATGTCTGCCACATCCACCTTATTGACCGCCAGTCGACCTGCCTTGGCAATTTCGACCGCCTCCGCATGTAGGCGTTCGCTATACGGTTTAATACCGCGTCTCAATATTTTCACGTTCTCTAGATCGATCGATCAGGATTCAGCCACGATGCGACCTTTGAATCAATAGCTATTACATTTGTTTGTCCAAATCATGTTGCCTACTTTTTTCCAATTTGAACTGCTCACTTTTCCACGACACATGTATTTTCATCCACTTTTCGAGTTGTTGTTGTTGTTGTTGAATAAACCAGCTGTTTCTTACGTTTATTGTTCCTGACTTGGTCGACGACTTGCGACACCGATGCTCGGACATGTGCAGTTGTGCTACCTGAGAGCCTTTGTCTTGGTGCTAAATTCATGTGTCGCGTAGTTAAAACCTTACTTCATTAATCAGCTTCGATCTATAACCCACTTCAGTCCCACCATTTAAGAAAACGAAGAAGAAAATGACTTTATTCGTGTACACGAATTTTCATCATTATTTGTCAACTTCCTAATTGGGTCTGGATAACATTATCGTTGCCCATTTGACTGCTCGACCCGTAATCTCGTATATGTAAATTATTCGTGATTAACTTATCCATTCGTTAGTTTATTCGTCAAAATTGATTGGCCAACGGTAGTGAGCTGCATGCTGAAACACGCTGGAGTATCACTACCATTTCTATCCCCCTTAATATCTGTCTAGGCATGGGCAGCCTGACGGAATCTTAGCCCACGTGCACTCTCTGACATTGGAGCGCTTTGCCTGGATCAGGCTTGTGATTTCATACCATACCATTATTAGTCGATTCTAGCGTAATTTGATAAAGATTTCAATCTAATATTTATTCCGTTCATCATTTGATACCATTTAGAATCTTACTCTAAACATCGCGGATACCCTTTCGACGGAGTGGCGTGAACAAAATGCCACTGTTCTATGCCAGCTAACCGAATTCACGCTGAAGCTCTCGTCTTGTTTTGCCACGACTACGAGCTTTTCGTTGTGTGCTCCTTACCTGAAAACTTCGGTCTGTACCCCGTTGGAATATCTCCACGGTCGACTCGTTTACTGGTTGAGGCCTCGTGAGTCGGAGACCAAATCAAGATGCCCTTTGCAGTTATTACGTGTAAGCTTAAAATTTTATAGTGTTTATATTTAACTATGTACATTTATTGCTCAAAGTCAACACTCGTGCCCATTGTGGCAATTTTCTACCTGAGCTACTTTTTTGAGTAAATGTATGGCGTTTCCTAATCTAGGAGAAAACTCTCTTATAAAGGAATCTATGTTTCGTTACTGTAAAATATTGTCAATTCTAATTTGTAAAGGTGTTTACTAATTAATTAAATAAATAATTCAGGCTGTGAACACGATGGTGTCCATGCTGGTTTTCCTACTTTAGCATGCATAGTTTACCATTCCTGCACGCAGTCACACTTAGATAAAGCAATCAATCATCTGTGGACCAATTACAAGCCCTGTGTTGAATGAAACACAGCTGTAACACGCCAAGTAACACGGAAACATTGAAGAACGTTTCGTTTAAGATAGCGAATCGAAAGACCTAATCGCTTCGATTAAAACTTGAGCAAATGCTACTATTTGCCTCGGTATCGAAATATCCGCAGCTTAGTGCGTTGAATCAGTAATAGGTATCCGCTACATCTGCTACAAGTTTTTTCTTCGTTTTTTATAATATGACCTTGAATGCTATGCAATGACAGACCTTTCCTGGAATCGACTCATGCGACAGACATTGTTGGGGTAAAGTGCCACACAGTTTTATCAGCTGCTCGTGGGTGGACCCTTTTTCCTGTTAGCCAACCCTAGGCAGAAGAAAGAATGATGACTGTGAAACTCGGACACGAAATATTTCTTGATTGCATTGTCCAACATATAGAAAAGTCCGTCAATGTAAATACAACGCGGTAACCCGCTATCAGAGCTACCTTGTACGTGTTGAGAAAACATTATTATGTTCCTCAAAAACTCATTATAACTTATAATTTATGATTCTCGATTCTGGTTGGTCCATTTTGTCGGCCATAATGATTCAGCGTATAAATACACACGAGCCTCAGACTAATGGCATTTTGGTCACAGACGGTAAAGCTCTTTGTTCTTGCTACGCGTAGTGTTGGGTTTAGTTAGTCAATTCTAACTAATATCATAAAGGTGTTTCAGTGTTAAACATTTGGGTAATTATTACTTGGGTTCTAATCGGGTAATATACGGGGATGGGATTCATCGGTTGCTGAATTGCTCATCCGGTGTCGATGAATTTCGATCCATTTACTGTGATTTTCATCACCGCCCTTTTCGTTTCATATGGCTTCCACCAAGTGGCTCAGCACGGCTTGCTCATCTTGTACTGAGTCCGGTTCGCACTGTACCCCGTTCCGTTCGTTCGTTGTTCTACGTGCTTGGTACTTTTGGTTATCGAATTCGGAGCCCAATCTCCTTCCTCACAGCGGATGGGTGAGTTTATTTATAAAACATTGTTTGCTGTTTCCTTGTGACCTTTCGATTTCCGCTCATCATTTCATTCGCGTTTCAGTTAAGAACGATGCTTGCCCAACTGGATTCGGTTCCCCAAATGCAGTTATCTGTCTTTTGTATACCTCTGATGGAATGTGTGCGGAATGTAAGCGTGTTCCTGTTGTTTCTGTTTTTCGTTTCATGTTCGTATTATTGTCACCTTTAGATTTGATCTCTCCACCATCCCATTATTTCTCTTGCATTTATTAAGATGGGATATTTATCGACGGCATAGCACATGGTGGTCGTTAACTCTTCAGCTGATGCTGTACATCAATACGAACATTATACTGCTGGTGACACACTGCATGTATTCAATATTGTTTAGTTGTATACAAAAAAATCATGAGAATGTGTAGACCTTAATCCATTTTGCCCGTACTAAGTGCAGCTCGGGACTGGGCAGCCTTTGCCTGGATCAAGCTTTGATTCAGACATACCCAAATGGAAACCACTGATCTCAAGTGTCGGGGACCTCGCAATTTCCGCCACAACGAACATTTCCAGTTACTAGTTAATTTAACGAATGTCAAACTTTACCCAGGACTTCTTTGCGGTGTAATACTCACTCATTCACTAGCCATCTCGTGCGGGTTGGCACATGAGGCGAAGACAACTTCACGCAGTGGTTCTGTCGTCGATGCTAAAGTGCCGTCTGCACCGTGAATCCTTGTGCATGTAGTTCGCGTTCCAAAGTTCTGCGCCAAGTTTCCTTGGGCCGTCCCCTTTTTCGTTTACCTTGCGGATGCCAGTGCATGGCTACCTTCGTATGCGAACTGGGATCCCTCCTGCATACATGACCGAACCACGGATCTGTTGTCATCGTTTCCGTAGCAATGTAGGTTTTACGGGATAGGGTTGCTAGCCCTAAGCCCAACCCTCCTCCTTTCTCAGACGTGCTTGGGACCGTCCTTGGCGGTGTAGATAACACCGTGATAAATTGATATGCCAAAGGTACTGGGCCACATGCGGAATCACGCTGGATTGAAAAAGCCATTTCCTCTTATATTTATCTAAGCCTGAGCAACTTGACAGTATTTTAACCCACCTGCAGCCTATGACCGTGCGGCACTTTGCCAGCATCTGGCTTGTGATTTCATGCATGCCTCATTTCACGTGTATTTCTTAGGCACCGAGTAATTCGTGTGTTGTTTGTTTTCAGAAGAAAAAACTATTATTTTACTCATTAAACTCTCATTTTCTAACAAATCTATTTGTTTCAGCATCTGACCAATTTAATCCAAAATTCATCCATGGAGATTGATTCTCCTTTTTCCGACCAAACCCCGTCCAATTGCATTTCAAAATTCGCAGATGCATTCACTTGTTTGGAACAATTGCTCAATGCAAACCAAAATCAACTCACGCATGTACAGGCGAAGCTGCTCGGTGACATTTACCAGCGCTTTAAATCCCTTGTTGACAACCTTCCTTCACTTTCTCGTTGAATTGTCTTTAGAATTTCTAATTTTTATGTACTGAATACATTTTGAAAACACCTTGATTTTTGACGCAGTTTACATTCAGCTAAGTCATTTGTGGTCTTCCTATGGCTGATTAATGTTCACTGCGAACCAATTTGTAATCACTTTCTCCCACTTGATTCTTCGAGTGGTAATCAATTGTGTGCCGGATCGTGTAATACTTTTACTTTACTTACTTTTGTGCGACTATCTCTTCCTGGAGGATGAGTCGCCTTCAATGAAGATTCTTGGGAATTTGGGTACAAAGCGGCGTCCCCAGCTCCACTCGGCGTTTGTGCGAGTCAGCTTCTCTAGCCTTTGCACAACCAAGTGCAACCTGCAAGGCAGCAGGGAGTTGCCAGAAAGAGGTGGTGTGCACCAACTAACCGTCTACGAGACTCTGCTCCAGATTTTTCCTCAGGGTTTTCTCCCGAATCCTTTCCCGCGATCGGGTATCCCGCAAGGCAGCGGAGGTTTAAAATCAAGGTTTTCCTTCCCCTAGATGAAATGCCCTCCCAGGCTAACGAGCTCCATCTGCCCGAAGCAAACTGGTTTTCAAGCGCCAGTCACTCGCCCCTTCTCCTGCTGGTAGAAACCAGTTCCGTCATGACTCGGGAGCCTTCGTCCAGGCCAGAATCTGACTTGTTTGTCAGAGGCTATTTGAGACGCATGCCATATGGGAGAATTTTATAAACAGTTGGAGCTTATCCCCACTGACACACCCGGCTATGACAACCTTTGAAACCGTGTAATACACCGGGCAGCACCTAAAGTTATGGTTGGGCTTTAATTTACGCTCTATGGTTGATTACATTCGCATTGTTTAGTAGTGTGTGCGACGGGTTCTTGCTACCAAAACAACTAGACTGACTTTCGCAGCTGTCATTGTAGCAACAGGACGTTTCGTCATTAAGATACATCGCATCAACAGCATAATTTCCTGCGAAGTGATCGTAATCGTCGTATCTGGTTATTTTAGACGTTGACCGTTGGCTTTCCGCTTCATTAGTTGCTCTCAAGTTCACACGGCTCATACATGTTATTAAAAGTATTGATTTATTGGAAGCTCTATGAAGTACCGTACTTCGAGGATATCTCTTGTCTGACAGGTTCGTCTTCCATTGGCATTGGCACCACGCCAGTTTACTTGGCGCCGGTATGAATTGATGGTTGGGATTTTGGAGATTATGGTGTCAAGACACCGCACCTCCTGTAGTGTTTTTGTGCGTAGAGTGTGTTTCGTTTTGTGAAGCTTCGACATGAGAGCGGAACGTAGACATTAACTTGACACATCTGTTCGATTGGACGGTGAAAATGGCATTTTGTTTCAATTGAAGCATGCAAGTTTAAATGTACTACATCCCAACACAAGTGCTACATTACCAAAGTGCTACTGATTAGTCATGCAAGCATTTCGACACAGTCGATTATTCTTTCTCCCTTCTAAAATTTCCCGAATTCCGTATCATACTAGTCGCTGTTCGTGCCTTTTTTTCAAAAAGATTGTTATCATATTGTTGTCAATTACGTAGCTAATGTAACCTCATTTTCTTGGGTTTTCGTAGACAGTTACTTGGATTTGAATCTGTATATACTTGCTCAAGTTGGTCTTCATGCGCGCTATCATACAGCGTGTCAAAGAAGCATCTGTCACTGGTGAGTCTGTTGCCACTTTCCATTTACGCTGTACTTGGTCAAACTTGCTATAAATTCATAAACCATACCTATGAGCGGTATGTGTATACGAAAGTATTCTTGGATCGTCGACGTGCTATTGTCAAATGTTCATCTCGAAGCGCAAACGCTGTTCCATTGTGTGTCAAGAAGAATTATATGTTTTCATATTGATAAGTGCGGTTTATACAGCACAACCACTGTCAGCGATTGCGAATTGTATGTTGAGCAAACCATGTAAGCAATGACGTCATATTGAATACTAATTCAACCGTGTTACACAGAGTGAACAATTTGTTACACTCACACTGTCCTCTGAGGAAACTAACTAATTGTAACCTGAATCTTTGAATGACAGCTTCCCTTCAACAGGACTACACGGAGCAATCTGGGATAAGTCAACGTTCGTGAACAGACGCATGTAGATCCAACTATTACGACCGACGTTTTTTGCTCATTTCGATAGCATTAATCGTAATTTATTTACCATGTCGAATCGGGATAACTAAGCTGTGTGTATCGAACAATTCAACGCTTTGTTTTCTATTTGTCTTCACAGTTGATGGATCTGTTGTGAGCCAAATCGGCCGTGGCATTCTGGTATTCGTTGGCATCTCTTCGAAAGATACCAAACAAGATAGTGCTTATATGTAAGTGCTCATTTTCTATTGCAGTTTTATTCAAGAGGATACTCCTTTGTTGTCCGTGCATTTCACCTCCTTTTTCTCTCAACAGACACTAAATCGTTTCGTATGACGTTTAATTGTTTGCAAGTGTTGTTAGGCATTGATATTATCTATTATCATCCAGCAGGCATTACCGTTCATCGTATGCTACACAGTTTACCAAGTCTGAATCGTTCTGAACATTTTAAACACCTATTTTGTGAAACGCAAACAATCAAGACCTGATCTTACTGTCTCCACCTGATGACGTCAAATAGCCAGAAACCGGTTGTGTGTAAGTGAAGGGGTGTTAGCATCACAATATTCTGGAAGCAATCTGATGTTTCTCAGTTTTATGCTGTATTCAAGTAAAAGTGCTGTATTTTCGATATCCATCGTTTCGATACCAATTGGCTACTTGAGGTTGAACAAAGAGAAAGTTGCCCGGAGTTGAAATTCAACGTGTATCGGTTAACAGCATGACAAGCCTCGCTATTTTATTAGCGCGAATTTAAAAAGATGTTCATAATTGTTGTAGAACAGAATGAATGAGCAGCCACACGGTTAGAAGACAACGCTTGATTGTAAGGCTTTAATCAACTAGAAAATTCCAGTATACAAAGCTGCAAAAGAAGAATGCAATAGATGAGACATGTGACAGTTATGATCAAAGTTTACGTATGCAACATTACAATAATCAACCACGAAAATTGAGTTGCTAACTAAACTGATTTCCAGTTTTCGCGATAAAAGCTTTTTGTGCTAGAATGTATTCACTGCCAAGGTTACTGATTGATTAATCATCAAAGAAATACTACAAATGTACGCGGACCGATCCCCTTTTTAATAATACGTATTGCATTGTAGATGCCTCCTCGTCTTAAGCATTCATTCAGTTGCTTCGAGATTCAACTGCACAACTCCTTTATCGTTAACATCAAACATCCATGGTCACACCGTCGATACCGTACTGTACATTACCCAGCATGTTCTGAACTATAGTGATATATCTATCCTTTCCAATTCAACCGTTCCAGGATACATTTATATTTTCCATTTTCAACGCATTACTCGCTAGGAGGCCAACAGCACCAGCATTGCTTCGAAAATAGTCTCACTTCCTTGTCCGCACTGCGAATTTCGACCGAACAACCAAGCTCATAAAGTACCAGTTATTTTCCCGCCTTCACAGCATTTGCACTTCACTAACAGGTACCCAATTTGATGACTCGTTAGGTTATGTGCACGGGTTCGCAATCGTGCAATTCTTTTGTACTGCGCGGGTAACACCGTGCTATTTTGATTTGCTACCCTGGGTAACCTAACTGTATCGTTGCGCACGAGTTGTCTATGACTATGTTGCACTTCTCCTGGACCCAGACTTGTAATTTCATACATACACACAATTCTGCTGTTTTGCATCCTGTAGCTTCGTTCACTGCCTATTGAAACGTGTTTTCTATTTAGTTGCGTTTATTCTTTCGGCACACGGATTTGCTTTGCTCGGTGTCGCTTTTTTTAACGAAATAACTGTTTTTCAAACCGCATGCACCCAACCTTTTTTATTCGCAGCAGTAATGTTTCAACGCGTACCGGCACATGTTGTTTGTAGTCCCTA